>JAVJIF010025009.1:0-40524 GCA_038442645.1 Agave tequilana | reverse complement strand
GTTTACTTTCTTGCACTCTTTACTTTACTATACTTCTCTTATTCTTGCTCATCATAATCATTGTCATATTTACTTGCTTGCATTCATCTTGTGAATCTTGATTGGTAATTGTTATAGCCTTAAATTTTTTAATTTGCCCTTTGATTAGCATTGTCACCTATTCACCCCCCCTCTAGGTGACTTTTCACGTACTTCTCTTTTCATTCTTTTTTTTCTTTTCTTTTTTATTCTTTAAAATTTTGAAGAACCGTTAACATACACGTGAACATACCGTGTAAGCTTCTATCGCCTCCTGTCCTTGTGGATTCAACTCGTTTTAGCTTCTATTCTATAACGGAAGTATCAGGAAGCCAAAGCACACACACTTTAAATAAAATTTCAAAACATACACTTTTTGCGCGCGATTTTCCCCTGATCAATTTTGGCGTCGCTGCCGGGGATGGGAACGGTTTGATTTCACTTTTTTTTTTAACTTTTCTTCTTTGTTTCTTGGTGTGCAGGTTTAAAGTTTTTGGCATTGCAGAGGTCCACACTTGCTCTAGTGTGGTTGGGTAAATTCTTATGCATTCTTATATTCTGCTGCTAATTTTTGTTAAATATCACCTGTGCACTGTAAATAATTTTAAGAACTAAAATACAGAAATTGGATGCTTTAAAACGGTTTAGACATTTGCATTTAGGCACGTGTCAATTTTCATTCCAATATACTGTATTTTATTCATGTGTTGTTGTGATATTGATAGGAGGTGTACATATTGCATTGGATATAGTTGGACAAACACTTCAGTGATTTAATCGCTTCTTTTTATTCATTCTTATCTATATTGCACACTTGCACTAATTTAACTTAAGGGCAAAACCCAAAACAACATAAGGTGGGGAAGTCATTACCCTCCCTTAGCCCAAAAATCACCTCCCCACTCGCACAACCCAAACCTTAATAAAATTTGCTAGACGTTGGCCCCTAGGGACATCTCGAACTCATTTAAGAGATTGACCTAAGGGGGAAGTTGTTAGAATTTGACTCTTGCTAAATCGATATCTAAGGTTGGGATTGAGAGGCGAAACTTCGAAGAATAGTGGTTTGGCATAATTAAGCCCGTTGCTCCGGCACGGATACCTCCCACTGATCTTGCCCCTACCTGGCCGATTAACTCGTGGTCAGCTTCCGACAATGTACCCCCCGAGGACAGTCTAACCAGTTACCAGTTAGGAGTTGTCTAGGTCTAAGTCAACCCTAGCATAGGCTTGTTTTCTTTTTCTTTTTCTTTTTCTTTGTTGTTTGTTTGTTTTTTTTTTGTAAATTGTGATATGGATTTAAAAACTACAATTCTTTCAATTATATTTCAATTATAATATGAATCCATATTTCACCCCGACCTCATTTGACTCGGATAACTCTGACCCGGCAATGTACAACATGAACCAACCATATATGCCAGGTTGGGATTATCCGAATCAATATGACCCATATTCCCAACCATATGACCAAAATTTTCAAAATAATTTCAACTCTTCACAGAGTCAATGGGGATTCAACTCCCCCGAGTCCAATTTTCAACCACCTTGTCCACAATTTTCATTCCCGATTTTGGTTCATATGCTCCTTTTCCTGTTCCACCACCCGAAGAAAAATCTGATTTGGAAAGGAGTATGGAAGAGTCCCTACAATAAATGCAAAATTTCCTCAATTCACAATCCGTCCCACATCAAACTCCACATTCTCCTTTTCTAGAGCATCCAATTGAAGAAGAATCTGAGCTAGAAAAGCGTTTGGAAGTCTTTTGTGATAGAATGCAAAGCATGTTGGACTCATCCTCTCGACCAAATTTTCAAGAGTCCTACTCATCTTTTCAGTCTCACCAATTCAAAATGAACAACCATCAATACTGGACTTGAGTATGGAACCCTTGCGTGAGTCAGATCAAAATCCGATGGACTCACAAATCCACCATAATTTCCAAAATTAACTTCCATACTCATATTTCAAGAACCAATTGCAAAGAGTATGAAAGACATGATTCCGAATCCACATTCTGTTACACGGCCTATCAGTAGATTAGACGCACTTATGAGCGAATTGGTCAATGAGAGCGAGGAAAGCCTTTCTTGTCAACCTTTGATCGATCCTTATATCCCTAACTCTACTGATTGGACCCATGAATCATGTCATTTTGAAAATTCAGATTCAATTTCAGAACATATATTTGAACTTGACCACACTCCAAATTATGAAAATCGCCTGGACATTCTGGCAAGTTATCCCTTTCCTGAAATTGAAACCGAACCTGAATGTGATCCTGAACCTCATGTTAGTAATTCCTTTTCACTTTTTGATTCAATAATGGTTCCGGTATCTTTACCAGATTTTTTCTCTATTCTGGAGTCAACATTGAATCCTGTACCAGTACACCGTGAAATGGAATCACCAATCTCTCATGATCACATTTCATTCATGGGGAAAGTGTGTGAACATCAATTCTTTGGTTTGGACCCTATTTTTGAACCAATTTCGACTCTCATTGTTGACTCTCGACTTGATCTGAGTCAACTTCCCGAGTCGGTATCGGTTTTTGTTCCTATTCCAATTGAGTCCAAATCAATCATCGCTCAAAATCACACTTCATTGTTGGACAAGAAGGTTGACAAAAATGACTTAATAATTATTTTTAAAAATTGGAAATTAGATGGTGATAATTTTTTAAATAAGACCATTCAGTCCATCATTCTTTTACTGGGTCATATTAGAGAGGTCACTGGTGGGTTCCTACGCGATCTAAACTATTTTGATTGGGTCGCAACGCTTGGTCGAATCAGACCACCACCGGAGCCACCCCTTGAGGTAATCTCCTTCCCTCTCCATTTGTTTCATGTATTTACACATTCACAATGCATTGAGGACCATGCATGAGATAAGTGTGGGGGAGGGTTTACTAACATAGTTAGTTTTATATTTTCTTTCGTTTACACTTCTTTTTACTTAAACAAAAAAAAAATCTTTTATATAAAAACTTTTCTTTTCACAAAACTTTTTGAAACAAGAGAAATAGTTTTTGATTTATTTTTAAGAAAATTAAGATTATCTTAGGAATTAGGAAGACCTAAAATTATGAAATTTTAAACCGAGTCAAAATAATAGATCTTGTTTAAATTTTAGGATAAGAAAGTAAAATTGAAAAGATAATTTGATCTTGAATTTTTTGCCTTAGATTTATGCACTCCACACTTACACAATTTTTGGGATTGAAACAAAGACAGAAAATGCCATAAAAAATATATATTCAAAAAAAAATGATAAATAAAAACCAACTATTGAAGTTGGGTAATTATGCCTCAAGAAGCATGATTATTCACACCTAAAACGGTGGATCAAAAAATAAATAATCTCCTTTAGTTTTGTGGCCTTGTTTACTCGAGTCCTTAAGTCTGAGAGATGTTTTCTCATCTGGTGCCCTAAGACCATCTGGTTTAGGAGTCACCGGTTAATGGCTCACTACCAAGGTAAATAAAAAAGCCTAAGAAAACTAAGGGAGAAAAAGGAAAATATATATATATAATAATATAAATAAATGGCATGAAAGTTAGAGTCGATATCCCCAAAACCTTCACTGTTCACAAAGTGCATATTTTTCTAAGAGTTTTATGAAAGATCAAAGAGTCAATTCAATTTTAAATTCTTACATTTAATTTATAACCAGATTTTTTGCATTTAGACTTAGTTTAAGAAAGAACAATTTCTGGTTAACTTTGACGTTGGATCACTTATATTTTCACAAAAATACTTCAACACTTTTCTCTATTTCAAAATGCGTTTTCAAAATACTAACATTTGATTTCTTTCTTTATAGATTTTGGGGGTGTAATCTGCTAAAAACACTTAGGAGACAAAACTCTTCCTCTAGGGGAAACCTAGAGGTTTAACGGCTTGTTGCACATGCACAGTGCAATCGCGTCACCTGCGAAAGTGGTGTAATAATTCCCTTAGTTTTTTATTTCGCTCGGGACGAGCAAAAGATAAGTGTGGGGGTGTGATTAGTCTCTGATTTTGCATAATTTTTATCACATCTTCACATTTATTTTGTATTAAATTCTGCTAATAAAGTTTTGCTTGCTTGATTCTAGGCTCATGGTGTGCAATGAAGAAGAAGACCTTAAATTACCATTTAATTGGTGATTAAAGGCTTATTAAGATAGCCATTGACCTAAGAGGCTAATTCTGTCAACACCAGGAGCTGCAAGCCAGAAACTAAGCACAGGGCCTGACAGGGGACAAATGGGACCGCGCGCGGCTCCAAGCGCCGCGCGCGCGGCCCCAGTATGGTCGTGTCTTGGGCCAGGGTTTGTCCCCTGGCCCCCCTCTTCCCTGGTGGCTATAAATACCCCCCTGGGGTTTTAGAGCAAGGATATACAGAGTTTAGGGTAGTTTTTAATTCCATGTTGTAGTTTAGTTTAGGTTAGGTTAGTTCTTCTTCTTCCTCTTTGTACTTTTTATTTATTTTAGATCTTGTATTAGGAGAAAGAGTAATACTTGAGTGGAATGCAAGAGTGCTTGTAATAGAAGGTGACAAGCTATGAAAGGTACTCTCTTACCTCTCTTTGTTTTCTATCTAACTTCTTTTACATGTTTAGCTAGTTTTCTCTCATGGCAACTAACTACTAACCACCAACTAGTCTAACTTCTTTGATGATAATCCACATGAATCTAATAGCCTCTACTTGGCCTTGCTCTTGCAAGAGCCATTGATGGCTCATGATGATGGATCTAACACTCTAACTTCCTAACCACTAACAAGATAACATTACTTTACTTCATGCTTGCTCTTATTTGGTTTTGTTGATTTAAGTGTAGCTTGCACTTGTTTGTTGAGTTGGGTTGTGATGAGTTACATATGGGCCATGCTTTGTATCGCTCTTGAACCAAGGACTAGTGATGGCCAATGATACATGTGAGGCACCTATCACTAAGAGGTTAACGTGTTGGTGGAGGCATTAGTAGTTAGTAGCCGTGAGTTTTCTTTCTTTTTACTTTGTTTAGAAATATTCCAAAAACCACAAACATATTCTTTTCTATGTTTCTCACTTCTTTGTGTTTCACCGTACTTCTCTTTCATTCTTTGTTTTCTTTTCTTTTTATTCTTTAAAACTTTGAAGAACCGTTAACATACACGTGAACATACCGTGTAAGCTTCTATCGCCTCCTGTCCTTGTGGATTCGACTCATTTTATCCTTTATGCTATAACGGAAGTATCGAGGAAGCCAAAGCACACACACTTTAAATATCAATTTCAAAACATACACTTTTTGTGCGCGGTTTTCCCCGATCACCAGGAGTCTGGGCCGTGGTCCCGGGTATGCACGGGACCCACCTAAAACGCAGATAATATCTCCAACCGATCAGTTTAATAACTGAGTACCTCAATTGTCACGTGTAGTAGGCATAGTATGGGATGCGTCTATTACATGTGGCAATTGGTATTCGCTGATATAATTAATAATGATAAACTGTTAATGTATTGTGACTGACCGTGATCACCCGACTGTACGTATATATAACTATGATTGACATATGATTGTACATATGACCGGATTTATACCAGACTAGTGACATATGCTAGGTTACATATTTTGACATTAGTGGTCAGGATACCAGTTATATATCGTTCATAACTTTGTTCTTGACATTGATTATTACGTTATGTTTCATTTTAGTTATCATGTTGTAATTGCTCCGGTTGTTATACATGAACACCTTTTTCTTTACACACACACACTCATTAGATCGCTTCTGACGACCCTAGATTCGCATGTCCAGGATTTTTGGACACCTTCTTATATTGTTCAGGTGTTCGTGATCGTACGCGTTATGAGAAGTTGGAGTCTCTCTTTTCTTGATTATAGGATTCTTACTCTTTTATTCATGTTATTTTCTGATTCTTTCTTTATCGCATCCAGTTGTCATTCTCTTTCCTTTATTCATCTATTATCATTGTGTTAGATATTTATATGTCATATTGTAGTGATATTGATTTATCGTAGTAGATTTTATAATTTGTTCAGGTTACTTTAGGCTTAGCGTATGTGCGTGGGTATTTTTCTCGCGTACATACGTCGCCGACCTTTGTCACGGCTCCGTTTCCGCGTATTTTGAGAAGCGGAGCGTGACAGGGTTATTGGCCCAAAAGGTTACACTCTCTATTTATTTAAGTTTTGATGAAAACAAACACATAGAAGCTATTTGGTACTAATAAGTTGTTTAGTATGAGTTTCAGGTTTGTACTAGTCATGATGGTCTTTTAAGCATATTGCAAGGATTATGATGCTAAAAGGCAAATGGCGCAAGAGGACTTTTTATAGGAGAGAAGGCTCTAGCTTGGTGTAACGCGGCTCAGAAACTTCCTTTCTCAGTTTTTATAATTTTTAGTTTGTTAAAAGATAGTGTATAGTGTTGAAGCTCAATATTCCCACACACAAGATTTTGCACATGATTTTCTAAAGATATTTCTCCTATATATAAAATATTTTTAAACATATTCTAATACTTACAAACTCTATTTTATATAGTATACCAAGTCTTGATCAAAAATAATTTGAAAATTATTAATTTCTTCAAAACCATTTTCAAAAGAAACTGTTTTGGCCTGTTGCGGTCGACCGGACGGTCGACGGGCTCTGTTTCAGGTCAGAACGGTCGACCGGGCGGTCGACCGCGCTTCTGACCGTTTGGGTTTGTGCATGTGTGCACGTTACCCGGTCGACCAGGCGGTCGACCGGACCCCATGTCGGTCGACCGAGCTTCAGCCGACTGAAAGCACCTTAGTCTCTGTTTGGGACGGTCGACCAGGCGATCGACTGTGGGCTGGCAACGGTCAAAAGATTTTGAAAAACGGTCGACCGGCCGGTCCACCGTGACGGCTAGTTTTCTAAACACGTTTTAAAACGTGCTTTTCTTCTCTAAACGATTTTTAGGGCTAGATTTGGGTCTAATCTTTCCTAATTATTCATTATAACAGTTTACCTTTTAATCCCTGCCTCTATCCTATAAATAGGGATGATTAGGGTTGAAGAGATTACAACAATTCTTTGCTAAATAAATCAAGTTTAAGTCTCTCAAAAGAAGTTTTTGCTCTCAGTTTTTGTGCTTAAAATTCTCTCTTTTCACTGATGTTTTTGATTCAAATATCTCTTCAATATTATTTTCTTTTTCACTTACAAAACTTGAGCTTCAATCCTGCACATTATTCTCCAGGTTTTTGTAGGGAAAAAGTTTTTCAAAAGAGGGTTTGTGGTCTTTTGATCACCAAGATATTCTTATATTTGTGGCTCCACTACCTTTGGACTAGAGGAGTGTGATAGAGGAGTTGGGTGCTCCCTTGTGGTTATAATTCTTTGTGAAAGTTATAGTGGATCGGAAATCCTTTTGGGTGAAGGCGGGGACGTAGAGCTGGGTGCTCGAACCTCGAAACAAATCTCAGTGTTTGCGATTGGTTTATTTGTGTTATTTACTTGCTTTATATTCATTACTTTATTGTCGATCAATACTCATACAACAAGATTGCATTGCGCATCTCAAACTCTTATCTAGAGGAATCACGAGGAAGGAGTTCAGAGCCCTTCACGGGGTATTCAGCTTCTAATCTTGTTTCGAGTGATCGTTGCATCATAACATTTTAAATTTGTGCATTGATTAGCATTATCACCTATTCACCCCCCTCTAGGTCATTTCAAGGATTTTCTTGGTATCAGAGCCAGGTTTACTCAAGGAGGACCTAGTTCTTACCGTTTACCTGAGACAAGTTATATTTACACTGCAACAAATATATACTATTTCTCATGATGATACTGAGTCCACTTAAAAATTGATCGTCCTCCCTTTTGAAATTCATCTCTGGAATCATTGGTGTCCATAATTTCAGCTCTTCTTTTAGAGTAATTTTGGCTCCATCTTGATTCTTATTCTTCTTTCCGATTCAAATTCCCTGATTTTGTCTCTTGACTTTGGTCGTTCCATGTTGAAGCCGGTAGCATACATCAGAGTGGCGCAGCGGAAGCGTAGCGGACCCATGATGTGTTCAGAAGCGATGTGGAAGCTTGTTTATTTTCTCTCTTGATTCTGATTTTCTAACATTCCCTACCATATCAAATTTGAGGACGAAATTTTTGTTAGGGTGGGTAGAAAGTAATATCCCCTATTAATAATACAATATTATTATTTTAAAAAAATTACTTGATTCTACCTATTATTTTAATATTATTAATTAACTTTATTTAGTATCATTATTAGTATTATTATTGTTTATGACTTGTAGACTCTTATATTTAGTTATTTTAAATTATATGGGTAGTATTATTATTTTCATCCAAGCCCAACAAGCTCAGCCCTTCTTCTTTTCCTTTTGTTTTCTTTTTCTTTTTATGCTAAGCCCACATAAGCCAAGCCCACTTCCTTATTTTCATCTTTTTTTATTTTTCTTTAAGCCCAAAAACTAAGCCCGCGAGCCCACTCTCTATTTTCTTATTCTTCATATCACTTATTTCTTTTAACTAAAGCCTAATAATCTATAACCCATTACCATTGATATCATTATCTATTAACCCAAAACCCAATCCTAATCTTAATCCAAATCCAAATATATAATCTAATTTAAATATATAATCATAATTCAAATTCCAATCAAAACTCCGAACTTAATCCTAACTACTAAATTAAGCAATCTAAATATAACTGAAATTCAAGTTTCTAAATATCTAATAATCTATATAAAGATCAAAACTCTTTCTTTCTCTTCTACCTCAAGAGAAAACCCTAAACCCAACTCCCCCATGTCCTTCTTTCTTTTCTCCTCAAGCGAAGCATGAACAAAGAGATCTTGAAGTGCAGAAATTGAGGAGCATGCTAGGAGATCAAATCCAAGTAAGTAATTTATTTTCTCAAAATTTATTTGATATAAAAAGTGTATTAAAATCATGTCTATACCATGATCTCTATGAATAATTTTATACATTAAAAATCCAATCTAAAATCCAACTAAAAAGCATGTGAAGATATTCTAACTCATATTTAAATTTATATATTTTTTCAGTATTTTTAACAAAATTTTCAAAAAAAAAGATTTCAAAAAAAAAAACAAAGAGGCGGCTGCTCTCGGCTGAGAGCAGCCGGCCTGGGATGACCAAGGCCAGGCCAGGCCGGGCCGAGCCCAGGCCAAGCCTGGCCTGGGCAGGCCCTGGCCGGGCCTGGGCCTGGCAGCACTGGCCAGGCATGTGCTAAAAAAAAAGAAATAAAAGAAAAAAAGGAATTTCGGACCATGCCTGGGCCTAGCCTGGTCCGGGCTAGCCTGGTCCTGGGCCTGGGCTACTGTTAGATATGCAAAAAAAAAAAAAAAGAAAAGAAAAAGGAAGGAATAAAGAAAGAAACAAGATTTGCATATTAAAATAATTTAGTAAAAATATCAAAAAAAAGAGATAAATATAAACAATAGTCTACAATAATTTTACTTTCTATGATAAAATTTTAGATAAATAATAACATGAAATTTAAGTCAAATCACCCACTTTAAACCTTTTCCCTTAATGTTAGATTCAAACTCGTTAAGTATTTTAATGATTTAAAGTCTATTAAAATCCAACAAAAAAATTAGAAATTAATTTAAATTTAACTTTACTAATTCATGTAATCTAGAGGATCATATTTCCAACCCCCAAACAAATTAATTTAGATTAAAACCCCTTAAAACTCCAAAGTAAAACATATTTTTAAAAACCTAACAATTTCTATTGGAATAAGCCATGTAGATTTATCGAGGCTTTATGATTTCAGTGCTTTGGACTTGCGATCGAGTTCAGGTGAGTGTATCTTTTTTTGTATAATTTTATTTAATTTTATTGTGAGTGTTTCCTTTCTTTATTTAATTTTATTAGTGAGTGTTTTTTGTTTTCTCATTAAGTATTTTAGTATTATTTAATTTTGTTGTGAGTGTTTGCGTATGTCTTATTTCCTTATTTACAATTATAAATATGTATTTGTATTTTTCTCTTATCATTTCATGTGACTATTAGATGTATTTTTATTAGTGTGATTATCTGTATCGTTTCATGAGGCATTAGTGATTGTTCACCTTATTTACGTAGTTGATAAGAGCTTGTATCAGCATCATTTTATGTGTAATTATGCGTTTTTATTAGCTTAGACCTAGTATTGATATATCATAGACGCGACTTGATTTTGTAACTGACCTAGTTGTGAAAAATCTTAGAATATAAGTATATTGATCTCGAGACTGATTGATTGATGATTGGGGATTAGATATTCATATTTTATGTACGGTATTTATCGAACAAATTATTGGTGACTATTTACGACTAGAACTCTTTTGGATATTGAGAACGAGTTAGGCATGATGTTGCCTTATCGATAGGCTATTTTACCGATACATGAATATGTATGAATATAATACTCTTGACACTAGTGTATATGATGAGACAGACTTCTGGACTATTAGGAGCTATTATTTCTAGATTCCTTCTTTGGTGAGCTTGACTGATGTATTGATGACCTTATTGATATTGATTACTAGATATAGGGAGTATTTAGATTTCATATTGATCGAGGATGTGGCACTCCTTAATTATGATCTTAGTTTTGGATTGATGAAATAAAAACTTTTAGAATTACCCAAGTGATTTGATTGAGTACTGATGATCTTATCAATGTTGGATATTAGGTGTATAGATGATTGAGATGTTATGTTAACTGAGGAGGTTATACTCTTTAGTTATGATCTTGATTATGGTTGGATAAGTTTGATTTTGATCTCGAGATATATATAATATATATATATATATATATATATATATATATTATATATATATATATATATATATATATATATTACTTCATGATTGGTTCTTGACTATTTCAGTTATGGAGATAAAGTTATTATGAGAATGATTTCATTGATATCGGTGATCATATTATATGTCCGGAGTTTTATGGCAAGCTATTGAGATTCAGATATACCGGTGAATTAGAGGATGGATATGTCGATGACTTTGAGGATCTGAGTTGATTATATACTTTGATTGGATTATTCTATTCATGCCAGTAGGTCATTACTCATCCTAAATATCATGATTTACCCGAAGAACTTGATTGATTATACATGGCATTTACCTGATAATTATATTGTCCATGTTACCATAATTGCTGGGAATATATTGTATTCGATAACAACACTCTCATGTTATACTTGTTACCTGTTCTGTTATACGGTATCCTATTCACTGACATTATATATATCCTGTTATACCGGTTTCCTGATTGCACATGTTGACGTTGTTACCCACCGAGTTATCCCAGTGGTCTAGGTAACATGTACATTAAATAATCTTGATAATCTAAATAACCTGATATTAAACAACTTACACTGGGATTGGGAAAATTGATAGAGGAGACAACGTCTGTATTTTGGGTGGACCTAGGATTTAGGTTGCGCAGCCAAAAGAGGGTTCCACTACAGGGTTCCTGTGGGGTGACTGGCATCTCGTCCTGTTCCTGTTCCTCTTATACATGTTATACATGTAACTGACCTGTTATACATGTTCCTGACTACCTTGCAGTAGGTCCTGGTTCAGCACCAGGAGTCTGGGCCGTCGTCCCGGGTATGCACGGGCCCACCTAAAACACAGATAATGTCTCCAACCGATCAGTTTCAATAACTGAGGACCTCAATTGGCATGTGTAGTAGGCGTAGTATGGGATGCGTCTATTACATGTGGCAATTGGTATTCGCTGACATAATTAATAATGATAAACTGTTAATGTATTGTGACTGACCGTGATCACCCGACTGTACGTATATATAACTATGATCGACATATGATTGTACATATGACCGAATTGTATACCAGATTAGTGACATATACTAGTTACATATCTCGACATTAGTGGTCAGGATACAAATTATATATCGTTCATACCTTTGTTCTTGACATTTATTGTTATGTTATGTTTCATTTCAGTTATCATGTTGTATTGCTGGCATTGTTATGCACGAACACCTTTTCCTTTACACACACACGCTCATTAGGTCGCTCTTGATGACCCTGAATTCGTATGTCCAGGATTTTTGGACACCTTCTTATATTGTTCAGGTGTTCGTGATCGTACGCGTTACGAGAAGTTGGAGTCTCTCTTTTTTTAATTATAGGATTCTTACTCTTTTATTCCTGTTATTTTCTGATTCTTTTTTATCGCATCCAGTTGTCATTCTCTTTCCTTTATTCATTTGTTATCATTGTGTTAGATATTTATATGTCATATTGTAGTGATATTGATTTATCGTAGTAGATTTGTAACTTGTTCAGGTTACTTTAGGCTTAGTGTATGTGCGTGGGTATTTTTATCGCGTACATACGTCGCCGACCTTCGTCGCGACTCTGTTTTCGCGTATTTTGAGAAGCGGAGCGTGACAAGACTTGAGAAAATCTAAACATCAAAAATGAACAAGAGAAATGAAAGTTCTCCCGCTCAATTCCGTCAAGAAACAATCATGCAACCACTATTTTATTTAGAACAGCAAACTAAGTTATACCACTTAGAGAAAACTTAATAACACATACTCCTTTAAGTTGAGGGTGAATATGTAATGAAGAAAGCAGCAAAAAAGTAGTAAACTAACACTTATCTTAATCACTTATCCTTGTTCTTCAAAGTAGTACAACAAACATAAAGCAAATGATAACAAATAAAGCAGGGACAACAAAACAAGACTTTTCAGATTTTTATTTTAAAGCTTGTTCATCTTCATCTTCATCGAATTTACAAGCATCATCTCCTCAAGTCCACACATTAGTGAACCAACTATCCATAATCCATGATCTTTGGAACTAACTACCTTCCTAAAGTTGAGGGTAGAAGGGAAAGCTACTGTCGTTAGGAGGGCGCATAACTGCAACACCCCGTTCCTAGAATACGTACTTAGATACATATTCTGATTTTTGATCGTATTTTTTTGATTTATTTTTTATTTTATGATTATTTGTGTGATTTTTTTTATATTGGATCCGGATTCATGGACTTGGAGTCAACCCTAGTCTGAACCGGGGCCGATCCTAGTGTATCGCTCGATTTGGCCTTTCTGGTAGTTCAATTTGACCGATTTTAGTTTCAAAGACCGTTTTCAATATTTTATATTTTTCATAATTTTCTAGATTTTTTCAAAAATATTCTGCAAAATCATCAAAACTGGTGTAGATCGACATCGCGGACTGATTCCCAGATTTTTTAGTTTCTAAACGGAATTGAATTTTTAGAAATGACTTTCACATTACTTCTTAAAATCTCATTTTCTATCTAAATACATTTTTTGAGATTTTTCTGAATTTATCAAAATTTGACCGACTTTGGTGTCAACGGTATCGCTGGAAGATTCCATGATTTTTAATTTAAAAATCAGATTGAATTTCTTAAATCCGATTTCATCGGCATCTTAAAATAATATTTTCTATTTTAAGAATTTTTCGGGGCGATTCTGAAAGAGTCGATTTTTCCCACATTAAAATAATATTTTCTTTTTCTTTTTCTTTTCTTTTCCCTTTCTTTCTCCCCTACCTGCACCCGTTCTTTACCATGCCCTGCCAATGACTAGAGCTGCAGCAGCAGCCCTGCCTCCCCCCATCTCCACCATGCTCTCCCTCTCCCTTTCGCTTTCCTTCTTTTTCTTTTTCTTTCTTTTTTTTTTCCATCATCTCCATTTCTCCTTCCCCTTCTCTCCTACCAACTCCACTCTTCTTCCTTCCCCATGACCGTCGACCAACACCAGACCGCCGTCGGCCTCCCCTTCGGCCATCTCCTCCCCCAAGTCCCTCTCTTCCCTCCTCCACTTCCAACCCCTCAACCACCATCTCACCTCCTCCAATTTCTCCCAAAACCTATAATCACCATCTTCTTCTTCTACTTCAATTCACCACCAATCAACCACTACTTCCATGCTTTCACCACCCAACCACCATCTCCTCCTCCTCCTCCAACTCCCTAATACCACCACAACTACACCACCACCAGCAATCACCACCACCACCACCAGCAATCACCACCATATTCACCATCAACAAAACAACTACAACAATACCAACAACAACCTCTCTCAACCACCCTAGGGGGCGCCGCCGGCAACCCCTACTTGCTGACGTCCCTCCGGCGGTCGCGGTGCCGCCCAGGCCGCGGCGGCGGCCATAGCCATCGGCCAACTCACCCCCTCTCCTTCTTCTTTTTCCCTTCTTTCCTTTATTTCTTTCTTTCTTTTCTTTCTTCTTTCTTTCTTTTCCCTTCTTTCCTATTTTACCCCTTCTTTTCCCTCAAATTCTCTCCCTTACCCCCCTCTAACTTTCCAGCAATCTCTCTCTCCCCTTTCTCCTACAAAGTCTCTCTCTCTCTCTTTCATTCTTTTCTCTCTCCTCTTTCTCCCCTCTCTCATGCTCTCTCTCAATAAATTAATATTAATAAATATATATACATTTTAATATATAGATTAGTGGCATGAACGTGTTTATAGTGTTCTAGAATTTATAGCATTTTTTGGTGATTTTAGGCGAGTACATTTCCTGTATTGCTTGTGCTTTGCTATCATCGTTTCATACCTAGTGATTGCTATTTTAACGTCTATTGTATGATATATTGATATTTGAATGCCTTGTTACCATCATTACATGCCTAATAATTGTTATCCTGCTTTCTAATATATCATGCATCGTTATGCGAGTTGATATATGATATGTGAGTGATCTTTTAAAATAACATGTTATTATTGACACCTGATACTTGACACTTGATATCTAACACCGGTACTTGTTATTACTTGATACCTGATGCCTGAAAATTGACTATGCTATCAATCACTTGACATGCTTTCACATGGCACTAGTACATTTGACCTGATATTGTAACACCTGACTAGATACTATTACCCCTGACACCTGTTTTACTTTGCATATTCATGACTATCACTTTTACGGGAACTTGGCATGATTATTCTACTATTACCAGACATTTGGTACCCGTGAACTCCTGTGCTCCTGAATTCCTGAACCCCTATAACAGGGAGACTCCTGACATTATGCTCCTGATATTATACTCATGCTGATCCCCTAATTGGATAATCATGGATATTGGATTACTGTGGACACCTTGTGGACATTATCACTGTACAATCTCTAATAATTAAACAACTTACACCGGGATGGGGAAACCGATGAGTACCGATATAGTCTCCATGTTTATGATGGTCTTATAGTGTCGCGCGACCACATACTTGAATTCGACCTGGAGGCCACCAGGTGTTTCTTTGGGGTGAACTGGCACCCCTACTCTCTTGCCTGCCTGTCGAGTATGCCATGAGCCCCTGGGTCTATTCCTATTGGAGCGGTGACACCCTATTCCTGTTCGGGCGTATACTAAGTGAAAAGTCACCTAGAGGGGGGTGAATAGGTGACAATGCTAATCAAAGGGCAAATTAAAAAATTTAAGGCTACAACAATTACCAATCAAGATTCACAAGATGAATGCAAGCAAGTAAATATGACAATGATTATGATGAGCAAGAATAAGAGCAAGTATAGTAAAGTAAAGAGTGCAAGAAAGTAAACCAATCGCAAACACAAGGATATGTTATCGAGGTTCGAGCACCCAGCTCTACTCCCGCCTTCCCCAGAAGGATTCTAGCTACTTCCACTATCACAAAGAACAATTACAACCGGAGTACCCAACTCCACAATTACAATCACAAGAATCTCTGAGTAGTCACAAGACCACAAACTCTCTCTTTCAAAAATCTCTTCCCTTACAAAGGTCCTTAGAGAATAATGAGTAGACTTGAAGCTCTTTTGTGTGTAAGGAAAAGAAATTGAAATCAGAGAAAATCTTTTGAAAACCCTTCAGAAAATTGAGAGAATTTAGCACAAAAACCAAGAACTTTGAAAGCCTTAAACTTTGAAACTTTTGAATTTTCTCTTGTAAAGATTGTTGTGTAAATCTCTCCCCAAACACCCCTATTTATAGGAGAGGGCTAGGGTTTAGGGATAAAAACATGATTACTGATGTTTAGGAGGTAATCAGTTCAAAATATATTGATTAAACTAATTTTAAACACAAAAGACAAAAATAAACAGCTTTTAAAAATCTGCCCGTTACTGTTCAAACGGTCAGATCGGTCGACCGGTGCGGTCGACCGCTAGTACAAAATTATGACCGTTACAGGCATACGGTCGACCCCCGGTCGACCGAAAAAAACAGAGAGCAAAAACTGCAGTCCGGTCGACCGTGTCGGTCGACCGACAGATATGCACGCGGATACGTGCTATTGCCAGAACTTCGGTCGACTGGTCCGGTCGACCGGACCTGACTGACACAGACTCGGTCGACTGTCCCGGTCGACCGGATCAGGTCAAAAATCATTTTTGGAAAAGAAAATAAAGAGGATTTAGATTTTAACAAAAATACTTTTGAACAGGAAATAGAATTAAACATAAAGATGTATTTGTAGGCAAAAACTTGTATGCAAAATATTTTTGTATAATTATAAGAAATTATTTTGGAATGAGCATGTGCGCAAAAACGTGTGTGATTGAGCTTCAAACCTATCCACTATTCTTTAACATACTATAAACTGAAAAACAAATTACATGAAGACTTCTTGAGCTATCTTCAAGTCTTTGAGCCATCCAATGCCTTGCTAGTGCCTTCTCTTCTATGATCCTTCCTTGATGTGTAATTTGCCTTCCTTGCTTAGTGGAACTTAGAAGTTCTTGCAATAGCTAAGCGAATGGTCTCTAAACATGGTACAAAACCTGAAACTCATCTTAACAAACTTGTTAGTACCAAATAGCTCCTATTTGTTTGTCATCATCAAAAACCAAAAGACAAATGGAGAGTGTAACCTCTTGGGCCAACAATCTCCCCCTTTTTGATGATGACAAAACAAATAGGCTATAAACAAAAATATAGGGGAGGAGAAAAACTCCCCCTCAAATTATGCTATATAAAAAGACACTTAACTTAAAACACAAGAATTCATTTGAAAACATAAGAATTATGCACTTGATACCAATAGATAGAAATTGAGACAAAACACAAGAATTCTCAAAATACATGAATAAATACATGAATTCAAAAACTTATACATACATAAACATAAAACTCATAAAACAAATCTTAAAATTAAAGCATATAAATTCATATGGAACCAAGACCAAATGAACTTATTTTTGTCATGTAAACTTATTCTCCCCCTTTTTGTCATACATCAAAAAGGGTTATGAAAAACATGTCTATTCAATAATACAAACATTAAGTTCTCCACAGATAAACGAAAATCTAGCAAAATCAAGAGGTTTAGTGAAAATATCGGCTAGTTGTAAATCCGTGGAAATATAATTAATATCTATATCACCTTTCTCAAAGTGATCTCTAAGAAAGTGATATCTAATCTCAATGTGCTTGGTCTTACTATGTTGATTTGTATTTTTGGTCATATGTATAGTACTAGTATTATCACAAAATATTTTTATATGATCAAAGTGCAAATCAAAATCAAGGAGAGTATGTTTCATCCAAAGGACTTGTGCACAACAAGCCCCCGCGGCAACATACTCCGCCTCGGCGGTTGAGAGAGCTACGGAATTTTGTTTCCTAGAGGACCATGAAACAAGACAATTACCAAGAAATTGACATGTCCCACTAGTACTCTTTCTATCTACTCTACAACCCGCATAGTCGGCATCCGAATAAATAGTCATTGAAAAATCTATAGTTTTCGGATACCAAAGACCCATTCCAATTGTGCCCTTAATATAACGAATAATGCGTTTTACCGCAATAAGATGAGACTCTTTAGGACACGATTGAAATCTAGCACAAAGACACACACTAAACATGATATCCGGCCTACTTGCCGTCAAATATAAAAGACTTCCTATCATACTTCTATATAATTTAATATCAACATTTTACCTTGTTCGTCCTTATCAAGCTTGGTTGTAGTTGCCATTGGAGTGTTGCAAGCCTTTGATCCTTCAAGCCCAAATTTCTTTACTAGCTCTTTTGCGTACTTGGCTTGGTTAATGAAGGTTCCGTCTTGCAATTGCTTGATTTGGAGTCCAAGGAAGAAATTGAGCTCACCCATTGAAGACATTTCAAATTCAAGTTGCATGACCTTCTCAAAATCCTTGCATAAAAGCTCATTAGTAGATCCAAAAATTATATCATCAACATAAATTTGCACAATTAAAATATCATTATCAACATGCTTAGTAAAAAGAGTTGTGTCTACTTTGCCTTTAATAAAATCATTTGAAATGAGAAAACTAGAAAGCCTTTCATACCAAGCTCTTGGAGCTTGTTTCAATCCATACAAAGCTTTATCAAGTTTAAAAACAAAATCGGATGAACATGATCAACAAAACCGGGAGGTTGAGAAACATAAACTTCTTCATTAATAAAACCATTTAAAAATGCACTTTTTACATCCATTTGAAAAAGTTTAAAATTTTTAAAACATGCAAAAGCTAGTGTCATCCGTATGGCTTCAAGCCGTGCTACGGGTGCAAGGTCTCCTCAAAGTCAATTCCTTCAACTTGAGTGTAACCTTGGGCCACTAACCTAGCTTTATTCCTAATGACATTTCCGGACTCATCCATCTTGTTTCTAAAGATCCACTTAGTACCAATTATTGGTCTATCGTGGGGCTTAGGAACAAGGTGCCAAACTTGGTTGCGCTCAAATTGATTGAGTTCTCTTGCATGGCAAGCAACCAATATGGGTCCGTCTCGCTTCGAGAATGCCTTTGGGTTCAAAATGAGAAATGAAAGCAAAGTTACCACATAGGTCATGGAGTTTGGAGCGCGTAGTGACTCCTCTAGATGCATCACCAAGATGAGCTCCTTCGGATGATTTGTAGCGTATCTCCAAGCTTTAGGAAGCGGTTGAGTGCTTTCCTCTTTATCCTCTTGAACTTCACCAATAGGATCTAGCTTTTCTTCTTGAGCGGGTGAGTCCTTCAAGGATAGTCTCTCCATGTCTTCACCTAATGGTTCAATCTCTACAACATTCTCAACAACCACATTAGTCTCTTCAAATTAACATGCATGGATTCTTCTATGGTAAGTGTAGATCTATTGAAAACTCTATATGCTTTGCTAGTAGAAGAATATCCAACAAAGATAGCTTCATAAGCCTTAGCATCAAACTTACCCAAATATCCTTAGTATTCAAAACAAAACACTTGCATCCAAAAACTTTAAAATATGCAACATTTGGTTTTCTAGAATGATACATTTCAAAAGAAATTTTGAAGAATTTTTGCATAAATAAATACGATTCGATATATAGCATGCGGTGTTACGGCCTCGGCCCATAAATATTGAGGGAGGTCATACTCACTAATCATTGTCCTAGCCATCTCTTGAAGTGTTCTATTTTTCCTTTCTACAACTCCATTTTGTTGTGGAGTTCTAGGACAAGACATTTCATGCTTAATTCCTTTTTCATCACAATAAGTCATGAAGAGTTGGTTAACAAACTCACCACCTCTATCACTCCTTATTTTCAAAATCGGAAAACCCTTTTCTTTTTTAACTCTTTTTCGAAAAATCTTAAAATGAGAAAAAGTTTGATCTTTATTTTGCAAAAAGAAAACCCAAGTAAAACGGCAAAAGTCATCAACTAAAACAAATGCAAATCTACTTCCATTTAAACTTTTAGTTTTAGTTGGTCCAAAAAGATCCATATGAATTAATTCTAAAGGCCTAGTTGACATGATATCCTTGATTGGTTTGAAGGAAGACTTGGTTTGTTTCCCAAGTTGGCACGCACACAAATGCGGTCTTTCTCAAACTTCAAGCAAGGAATACCCTTCACCAATTCCTTTGAATTAATCCTAGAAAGATGTTCAAAAGATGCATGTCCTAATCTTCTATGCCAAAGCCAAGAATTTTCATCAAAAGCATTCAAGCATTTAGTAGAACACTCAATATTAAGCATGTCAATGATATAAACATATCATTACGAAAAACCGGTGAGAATACAAACATCGGATTTAACATCAAAAATCTTGCATGAAGTATCATCAAAAACAACTTTAAGTCCACGGTCACAAAGTTGACTAATGCTAAGCAAATTATGTTTCAAACCATCAACTAAAACAACATTCTCAATAATAGGAGATGCACCAATTTGAATGTTACCTATACCGATGATAGTTCCTTTGGAGTCATCCCCGAAGGTGACGGTGCCACCTTCCATGTACCTTGATAGGGTTGTGAAGTTGTTGATGTCCCAAGTCATGTGTCTTGAACAACCACTATCAAGGTACCACCGCTCCCTACGTCTTGGAGCTTTGGTGTGTACCTACGTCAAACAATTTAAGACTTGATTTTGGTACCCACATTTTCTTGGGTCCTCTAGGGTTAGTGTCATTAACCCAAACAAGATTATTTGTTCTATTTAGTTGATCATAGCAAAACTTAGCTAAATGTCCATTTTTACCACAATATGTGCATCTATACACTCTACCATATTTAAAAGCATAGTGAGTGTGTGATTTGTGAGCATGAGAAACTTTAGCATGGGTGGTGTGAGCATGAGAATTCTTAGCTTGTGAAGTGTTAGCATGTGAAGTGTGCTTTTTAGAAAACATATCCTCAAGTTTCTTAGTGTTAAAAACACAATCCTTTAGACTTTTTCAAAATCATTTATTTTAGATTTAAAAGAAGAAATTTCTTTTATATCAATAATAGGAGATTTTGCCTTACAAGAACTCTTGTAGGCACAAAATTCTTTTTGCATGGAAATGAAATTAGAAGAAACATCATCTTTTTCTTTAGAAACAATGGCAAGTTGATTCTTAAGAAAAGCAACTTCTTTTTGTAATTTTATGCATTCAAGTTTCTTGTTATCATAAGTTTTAGAAAGTTCTACAAAAGCAAGCACTAAAACTTCCTTACTTACATCATCATCTTCATCATCAAGGGATTGAGGGGTTACCTTGGGTGTGTTTGCCATGAAACACATATTAGCTTGATCCACCTCCTCTTCGGACTCTCTTTCCGAATCCCACGTAGCTTTGTAGGCTTTCTTTTCCTCCGGCTTCTTTGGCTTGAAGGAGGAAGTCATTTTCTTCTTGAACTCCGGACAATCCGCCATGATATGTCCGGGTTTGCGGCAATTGTAGCATATGATCCTCCGCTCCTCTTTGCCTTCAAATTTTCTCCGGAAGTTGAGCTTGTTTTTCCGGTACATCCTCTTGACGTTGCGAACAAGTAGAGTAAGCTCCTCATCTTCTTCTTCGTCATCTTCATCGTCATCATTGGTGGATGAAGTCTTGAAGGCTATGGATTTCTTCTTTGAAGTAGTGGCCTCTTCTCTTGCCTTCTTCTCCATCTCATGGGTCTTTAGGTTCCCAATGAGACTAATGAGGTCCATCTGGTCCTTGTCGTTCAACTCCTTCAAGGTGGTGGCCTTGATCTCCCATGATGAAAGAAGAGCCCGAATTACTTTTCGCACCTTTTGATCGTTGGAGATGTCATCACCTAAGGAAGAAAGACCATTAGTGATTTTAGTAAACCTTGTAGCCATACTATCAATAGACTCATCATCAAGCATTTTAAATGACTCATATTGGGACCTCAAGAGATCTATCTTAGCTCTCTT
Source organism: Agave tequilana (assembly GCA_038442645.1). NCBI lineage: Eukaryota > Viridiplantae > Streptophyta > Magnoliopsida > Asparagales > Asparagaceae > Agave > Agave tequilana. The sequence continues at coordinate 18,823 of JAVJIF010025009.1, read as the reverse complement.
GACTTGTGAAGTCCCCTCGTGTGTGACCAATAAGTGTTGCCAAATCTCATAGGCGGATTGGCAATGAATTACCCGTGTAAGGTCATCCTCATTCAAGGCGGTTAATAGGGAGTTTTGGGCCTTGGAGTTAGCCTCATATAGTTTAAAGTCAAGGTCGGTCCAAGTGCTCTCATCACCATCGGGTGCTTCATAGGGTTTGGTCAAGGACTTGGCTACTAAGCTACCCAAAGATTGCAAAAATATAGTCATCCTAACCTTCCAAATTGGGAAATTGAGTCCATCAAATTTAGGTGGGGATTTAATGTTGTCGGCCATGTTTACTAGTGATGAATGAATGAAATGAAATGTTGATTAGCAAGTTTTAAGGATCTCTCTATGGATGTTAAGCCAAACCTAGAGTCCAAGCTCTGATACCAATTGAAAAGTCACCTAGAGGGGAGGTGAATAGGTGACAATGCTAATCAAAGGGCAAATTAAAAAATTTAAGGCTACAACAATTACCAATCAAGATTCACAAGATGAATGCAAGCAAGTAAATATGACAATGATTATGATGAGCAAGAATAAGAGCAAGTATAGTAAAGTAAAGAGTGCAAGAAAGTAAACCAATCGCAAACACAAGGATATGTTATCGAGGTTCGAGCACCCAGCTCTACTCCCCGCCTTCCCTAGAAGGATTCTAGCTACTTCCACTATCACAAAGAACAATTACAACCGGAGTACCCAACTCCACAATTACAATCACAAGAATCTCTGAGTAGTCACAAGACCACAAACTCTCTCTTTCAAAAATCTCTTCCCTTACAAAGGTCCTTAGAGAATAATGAGTAGACTTGAAGCTCTTTTGTGTGTAAGGAAAAGAAATTGAAATCAGAGAAAATCTTTTGAAAACCCTTCAGAAAATTGAGAGAATTTAGCACAAAAACCAAGAACTTTTGAAAGCCTTAAACTTTGAAACTTTTGAATTTTCTTTTGTAAAGATTGTAGTGTAAATCTCTCCCCAAACACCCCTATTTATAGGAGAGGGCTAGGGTTTAGGGATAAAACATGATTACTGATGTTTAGGAGGTAATCAGTTCAAAATATATTGATTAAACTAATTTTAAACACAAAAGACAAAAATAAACAGCTTTTAAAAATCTGCCCGTTACTGTTTAAACGGTCAGATCGGTCGACCGGTGCGGTCGATCGCTAGTACAAAATTATGACCATTACAGGCATACGGTCGACCGCCCGGTCGACCGAAAAAAAACAGAGAGCAAAAACTGCAGTCCGGTCGACCGTGTCGGTCGACCGACAGATATGCACGCGGATACATGCTATTGCCAGAACTTCGGTCGACTGGTCCGGTCGACCGGACCTGACTGACACAGACTCGGTCGACTGTCCCGGTCGACCGGATCAGGTCAAAAATCATTTTTGGAAAAGAAAATAAAGAGGATTTAGATTTTAACAAAAATACTTTTGAACAGGAAATAGAATTAAACATAAAGATGTATTTGTAGGCAAAAACTTGTATGCAAAATATTTTGTATAATTTATAAGAAATTATTTTGGAATGAGCATGTGCGCAAAAACGTGTGTGATAGAGCTTCAAACCTATCCACTATTCTTTAACATACTATAAACTGAAAAACAAATTACATGAAGACTTGTTGAGCTATCTTCAAGTCTTTGAGCCATCCAATGCCTTGCTAGTGCCTTCTCTTCTATGATCCTTCCTTGATGTGTAATTTGCCTTCCTTGCTTAGTGGAACTTAGAAGTTCTTGCAATAGCTAAGCGAATGGTCTCTAAACATGGTACAAAACCTGAAACTCATCTTAACAAACTTGTTAGTACCAAATAGCTCATATTTGGTTTGTCATCATCAAAACCAAAAGACAAATGGAGAGTGTAACCTCTTGGGCCAACACTAAGTCCTACGGGCATATAGTAAGACCCGGTACCTAGTAGTACGTTCTGGCTCAGTACCGGATACTCCTGGGCCGTTGTGCCGGGTATGTATGGGACCCATTTTAAACATGATTCGTCGATCCCCATTAGTTTCCAATAACCAACTTCGCTCAACTTGTATGCGGAGGTATATGGTATGGGACATATACCCAAACATACAAATTAGACGAGTCTTAATAATATAATAATAACATATTACTGACATCTGACTAGTGTCATACTTTACCTATACTTGTGAGACCGGTGACCCATTACACTATCCTGTTTGCCACTTACAAATGACATCTATGCTTCTGTGTTGAGTTATCTGACTTGCTTATATTTGGGTTTCCATTCTGTTTTACTATATATTATATATATATATATATAATATATATATATATATATATATATATATATATATATATATATATATATGTTTCTGGATTTCCTACTCTCTTGTTCACTGACTTGTACCAGTATTACATGTTTATATGTACCTATGCTCCCTACACCATTTTCTATGCATGTTTTTCGATTCAAACTTATCGATATACATGTATTTACTTTATTCGGATTTACTGTTGTTCCTTTAATTCTTTTATGTTACTTATCATTGTCTGTACATGTATGCCTGAGCCACTTAACTTGATCATGTACACGTGTGATTACTTGAGCATGCCAACTGACTTTATCATATATACTCGCCGGGTTTCTTTCTGACGACCCTGAATCCTCATGTCCAGATCCGGGAGTCTGAACTGTGGCGGCCTTGCTGTAGTTGATCAGAGTGCGCGGCAGAAGCGTGGATTAGCGGTTGTCTGTCCGGATCCTCTTTCTTCTAGCCTTCCCTTGATCGGCTCTCGAGATTTTCATCTTTCTACTCGTGAGTACTTTCCCGTATTTCATATTGTACCTCCTACTTTTGCGCTTCTAGGTGATCTTATATTCTTGATTTTATTGTATCATACTCCATGATAACTGTGTACTTGCTTTATTATTGTTGGAAGTGTAAGTTCACCTAGAGGGGGGGTGAATAGGTGAAGGCTAATCTAATGGTCACTTAAGAACAAATAATGCGGAATAAAAGCTAAGATGACCAATTTAAATCTTCTTTTAATTAAACACTTATGTATAACTCAAGAGTGTTGCCGAATTCCCCTTGCGAGGCTCTGGACAAGCTCCTCTAGATTCCCCTTGAATGGGTTGAGGTGCCGTGTTGGCTCTCTTGGTTGAATACTAGTGTTAACAACAATCCCAAGCAAGTATAGCAATTATGAGCACAAAGGTATATCATGCATATAAGAGATAAAGACTATAAAGTAATGCAAGATATAAGTGAGACAAAAAGAGTAAGAGAGCAAGAGTGAGCAATCGCAAACACAAAGGGTTTGTTTCGAGGTTCGAGCACACTTGCTCTACATCCCCGCCTTCGACACACGAAGGATTTCCACTATGCAAGATCCCAATGGATCTCTCCTCGGTGCCGCAACACCTACAAGCTCTCGGACTCCCAAGTCCCTTACACACCACAAGCCCACCGGCTCGTCGAGGCCGCACCTCGTACAACAAGTCCGCACTCGAACTCAAAACACCGCGAGCACACTAGCCCGCTTCCTCAAATACAAAGAAAGATCTTGGTGATCTAAACACTTGATCACCTAATAAAGCTCTCACTACAACACTCCTATAGGATAGATATTACTATGGATGCTCAAGTGTAGTGTGAGAAATCAAGGAAAGAACTTTGATGGAAAACTCAAGAAATCACAATAAACACTCTCTTGATAAAATCCCTTTTGATAGGAAATATTGGCACTCTATTTTGTTGAGAAAACTCTGCTAAAAGTATGGAAATAACTGGACAAAAGCTCTCCTAAAATCTTAGCTTAAAACAATGACAAAACCCCCTTTTATAGAGGCCAGAAAAATCTGACCGTTTGGCTCTGTCAGAGCTACCGGTCGACCGTCCGGTCGACCGGCAACGGTCTAAAATTCGACCGTTGCAGCCTCCGGTCGACCGGCCCGGTCGACCGAGCACCTGGAGCAGAGAATTATTTCTCTGTCGGTCGACCGGTGCGGTCGACCGGGATTTTCAGAGAGCAGACTCTCTGAAGCAGTCGACCGTCACGGTCGACCGTTCCTCAGTGCACACAGGCGTGCACGTCTGTGCACGTCCGGTCGACCGGTCCGGTCGACCGGACCAGCCTGTCAGGCCAGTTCTGGTCTGGAAAAATCTTTTATAAAATCCCAAAAATACATATAAATTCTACAAAAAATAGTTTATGATATAGAAACATGCTTGCACAAAATCAAGGCATGTTATTAAAGATTTGACTATTTTTGTAACTTGGATATATTGGCTCATAATAAAAACCGTTTTTCTAAAACAACATGTTTTTCCAAATCTTCATCAAATACGAAAACAAGATATACTTTGAAGCATAGTGTGTATGGATATGATCCACTACACAATTAAGATGTAATATCTAGTTTTTAACAATAAGCACTAAGCATGGTTTTGGTTATAAGATATGTATACATGAATACCAAAAACCAAATTGTATTTTATCACAAATAAAAATCTTTTCTTAACTAGAAAATCTTTTATGAAAATCATTCTATCAAGAGTGTGTGTGTGATATAGACTTGAGCAATCCACCAACTATCTATCCTTTACATTTTTAACTAAAACAAAAATACAAATCTTATACCTAGACACAAGTCTTGATCTTGAAGTCTTCCCTTGAAGTCTTCTCATCTTCTTGACTTGGTCCACATGCAATCCACCGAGCTCATCTCTAGATGTGTTCTTGATGCATAGGCTCGTGAATCAACCGGTGCTAGCTTCCAACTTGTCTTTTTATCCTTTGTTGAAGCTCCACACCTACTAAGATCTTGATAATGAATCTGTCACTAATTAAACACAAGATCATTAGTAAACATAACTTCATGAGTTGATCATCATCAAAACTAGGGTGAAAGGCCTTTGGGCCAACAATCTCCCCCTTTTTTATGATGACAAAACTCATGGAGTTATATATGCATGGATTAAAGTAAAGCTTCAAAGAAGCTCCCCCTTAACTCATGCATAATACAAAATAATAAATATATGCAATGAAGCTCATAAACATGTATGCAAATGAATGACATGTTATCAGTTCTTATCTCCATTCATTTAGCAAAACACAACATATATGCATAAATATAAAATCTTTTAATAAAAACATGCATATATAGTAAATACCTCTCCCCCTTTTTGTCAATCATCAACAAAGGGTTTAAGGTAAAACAAAGTCAAACAAATCTTTCTCCCCCTTTTTGTCATAAACAAAGAGATCAATAAGGGGTCAAATCAAACATATCAATAAAATGTTTTTTTTAATTTATTAATTTTGTTTAAAACAAAATTTTTAAAGGTATCAGAGCTTTTGTAAAAACAAACAAATTTTAAGATACCAAATTGAAAGTAATCATTTTGTAAAACATATTGATACCAATTGATATTTAACAAATATGAAGTTGAAGCATATTGATACCAATAGTAAACATAATGATCAAAATTTTTTTTATCATAAACTTTGTGCCTTTAGAAATGTGAACCAATTGTAAGTTAAGCACATGAAAATCATATATATATATATGTATGAAATGAGTATACCAAGTGAAATTGATACATACATATATAGGAAAACAAAATATGAGTATATACAAAATAAGTTCATATTGATACCAATTGAAACGATTCAAAGATACCAATTGACATAACAATAAGATCAAGTGTATAACTCATAACCTACCACCCTTCATATGCACAAGGTAAAAGATTTTCAATGAGGCATACAAGGCATAATCGCCCATCCATCCTCCCATTAAGGGTAGGGTTTTCAAAAATAGATTTGAAAATAGGCTTGGTTTGAAAAACTCTACCAAATGAAGAACAATTAACTAGTTAAAATAATTTTTGAAAAACTAGTTAAAGATCCTTCAAAACATGAAATCATATGTTTTTCATGAATTATACTAAATACATATAAGTTTAAGCACTCATAGTCCATAAAGCTCAAAAATTATCTTTTGTCATAAAAGATGAGTGTTCAAAGGTTATGTAAATAGCATTCTTATGAAAATAGTCATTCAAGCTCAAAAAGATCATAAATCACATTTTGTTTTACACATGTTTTAATCTTTAATACAAATCAAAAACATGAAAAATCATTTTTTTTATTATTTATTTAAAAATACTAATCTTCATGGTATATGTATGATTTATCCAATTCTAACAATATGCATACATATCCCAAATATGAAAAGAGTCCAATATATATTGCATGAAGGCAAATGACTCAAGGGTATACATGTATATTTATTAGATTTGAATTAAACACACATATACATGAAGTAAGATCAAAGATAGGCATAACAAGTATAAATGACCGAATCATCAAAACTAGCCTATACACATGCATACAGTGGATACAAGTGAGCATGAAGTTCAAGATATATATGAGTCAATTGTAGTTCACTATTCATATATGTATAAATGCAAGTTTTGACACATTCTACATTTAAACATGTAAATGCCACATGAAGCACAAAAAAAAAATGAACATGCTATATGATACATGAAATTAAAAGCATGTACATAAATGAAATAGGAGTTTAGAATTGTTACCAACTCCGAAGCTCCACTCATGGTGGTCATCCCACCAATCTTCCTTGATAGCGGTGCTCTAAGTATGTGTCATTTTAGTTCAATTGCACCCACCATCAAGGCACAAATCTCTCACGTCTTGAGAGATCCCTCACCTACATCAATACACAAGGTGGGGATTTTGGTACCCATATTTTCTTGGGTCCTTTGGGGTTAGACTTGTAAGGATCCCAAAATCTTTTATAATTAGCAAAATTTAGAGAATTAATATTATCATAACAAAACTTTGCTAGATGGCCTTTGCGGCCACAATGTGTACATATGTACACCTTTTTATGCTTATGTGTATGTTTGTGATCGTGTTGTGCAACATAAGCATGAGCATGATGTGTATGTGCATGAGCATGGGGAACTTGTTTCTTTTGAAACAAGGTTTCCAATCTAGTATGATTGAATGCACAAGAGTTCAAAGTTGAACTCAAATTCTCCATTTTATTTTTCAAATTCTTAATCTCATTAGTTGTGGCATGAAAAGCATGATGAGATAAAGAATCATTTTTCTTTTTCTTTTGAGAAACAAAATCTTTTTCTTTTTCAACAAATTTTCTTTTTAAAGTAATATTTTCTTGAAAAATACTTTCCTTTTGTTTTTCCACCAAAGCAATATCTTTTTCAAAATAGTGTTTCCTTCAGATAAATCATTTAATTTAGACATAAGGGAAACATTCTCATTTTTCAAATTTTATTTTCTTTTTCTAAGCATGCAATCTTGTTTGCTAATGAATCTTTTTCTTTAAGCATGCAATCAAAATCCTTTTTCAAAATTTTATTATCTTTTTCTAAACATGCAATGTTACTTCTAAAAGAGTCATGTTATACATGCATGCAATCAAGTTTCTTTTTCAAATTTTTATTTTTCCTTTTAATCATGTCATACTTTTCAAGCAATAGATGACAAAAGGTAGTAAGCTCATCATATGACATGTCATCATCATCGGATTCGGTATTACCTCAAGGGGGTTATCCCCTTGGACCATGTAGCACTTGTTGGAGGTGTCGCTTCCAACATCCGAGTCACTCCCCGCATAGTATAGATCTTTTTCGCCGAGGGAGGTGATGATGTTCCATACTAAAAAAGCCGATTCAACATTAGAAACCCTAGATAAATAATCATCATTTAGGGTTGACTTGATAGCATGAAGGGCTTTGCATTAGCCTCAATGTTCTTACCATTTAAGCAATATTCTTTATTAGTTGTGGCAAGATATACACTAAGGCCAAGTCCTTTGAGGAACAAAGACATTTTAACCTTCCAAATTTGGATGTTAAGAATGTCAAAGGTGGGTGGTGACATGAAGTCCATGGTGAGGTGTGTGTGTACAAAAATATTGTGATTAGCCCAAATTAGGATCTTTAACTCTAGGTTGTTAGACCAATATCAAGAGCACTTGGCTCTGATACCAATTGTAAGTTCACCTAGAGGGGGGGTGAATAGGTGAAGGCTAATCTAATGGTCACTTAAGAACAAATAATGCGGAATAAAAGCTAAGATGACCAATTTAAATCTTCTTTTAATTAAACACTTATGTATAACTCAAGAGTGTTGCCGAATTCCCCTTGCGAGGCTCTGGACAAGCTCCTCTAGATTCCCCTTGAATGGGTTGAGGTGCCGCGTTGGCTCTCTTGGTTGAATACTAGTGTTAACAACAATCCCAAGCAAGTATAGCAATTATGAGCACAAAGGTATATCATGCATATAAGAGATAAAGACTATAAAGTAATGCAAGATATAAGTGAGACAAAAAGAGTAAGAGAGCAAGAGTGAGCAATCGCAAACACAAAGGGTTTGTTTCGAGGTCGAGCACACTTGCTCTACATCCCCGCCTTCGACACACGAAGGATTTCCACTATGCAAGATCCCAATGGATCTCTCCTCGGTGCCGCAACACCTACAAGCTCTCGGACTCCCAAGTCCCTTACACCCACAAGCCCACCGGCTCGTCGAGGCCGCACCTCGTACAACAAGTCCGCACTCGAACTCAAAACACCGCGAGCACACTAGCCCGCTTCCTCAAATACAAAGAAAGATCTTGGTGATCTAAACACTTGATCACCTAACAAAGCTCTCACTACAACACTCCTATAGGATAGATATTACTATGGATGCTCAAGTGTAGTGTGAGAAATCAAGGAAAGAACTTTGATGGAAAACTCAAGAAATCACAATAAACACTCTCTTGATAAAATCCCTTTTGATAGGAAATATTGGCACTCTATTTTGTGGAGAAAACTCTGCTAAAAGTATGGAAATAACTGGACAAAAGCTCTCCTAAAATCTTAGCTTAAAACAATGACAAAACCCCCTTTATAGAGGCCAGAAAAATCTGACCGTTGGGCTCTGTCAGAGCTACCGGTCGACCGGTCCGGTCGACCGGCAACGGTCTAAAATCCGACCGTTGCAGCATCCGGTCGACCGGCCCGGTCGACCGAGCACCTGGAGCAGAGAATTATTTCTCTGTCGGTCGACCGGTGCGGTCGACCGGGATTTCCAGAGAGCAGACTCTCTGAAGCGGTCGACCGTCACGGTCGACCGTTCCCCAGTGCACGCAGGCGTGCACGTCTGTGCACGTCCGGTCGACCGGTCGTCGACCGGACCAGCCTGTCAGGCCAGTTCTGGTCTGGAAAAATCTTTTTATAAAATCCCAAAAATACATATAAATTCTACAAAAAATAGTTTTATGATATAGAAACATGCTTGCACAAAATCAAGGCATGTTATTAAAGATTTGACTATTTTTGTAACTTGGATATATTGGCTCATAATAAAAACCGTTTTTCTAAAACAACATATTTTTCCAATCTTCATCAAATACGAAAACAAGATATACTTTGAAGCATAGTGTGTATGGATATGATCCACTACACAATTAAGATGTAATATCTAGTTTTAACAATAAGCACTAAGCATGGTTTTGGTTATAAGATATGTATACATGAATACCAAAAACCAAATTGTATTTTATCACAAATAAAAATCTTTTCTTAACTAGGAAAATCTTTTATGAAAATCATTCTATCAAGAGTGTGTGTGTGATATAGACTTGAGCAATCCACCAACTATCTATACTTTACATTTTTAACTAAAACAAAAATACAAATCTTATACCTAGACACAAGTCTTGATCTTGAAGTCTTCCCTTGAAGTCTTCTCATCTTCTTGACTTGGTCCACATGCAATCCACCGAGCTCATCTCTAGATGTGTTCTGATGCATAGGCTTGTGAATCAACCGGTGCTAGCTTCCAACTTGTCTTTTATCCTTTGTTGAAGCTCCATACCTACTAAGATCTTGATAATGAATCTATCACTAATTAAACATAAGATCATTAGTAAACATAACTTCATGAGTTGATCATCATCAAAACTAGGGTGAAAGGCCTTTGGGCCAACAGGAAGGTATATTACCACTGTGCTTCCGTACTCTGATTCTTGCATGTACTGATACTTAGTCTATATATGTGAGGGTATTTCTGACCTGCGTATATACGTCACAGTAATGTCACCGTACCCGTGGGATCGGGGCGTTACAATTACCCTCCTTAACTCCACTCTGTCATCCACTCCCCTTTATTTTTTTTTGTCTTTCTTCCAACTCGCCATGTGGGTGCTGAAGAGGTAAGATAAAATTAGGAGAAACTTCCTTTGGAGTGCCAATCAGACCAACTAATACATTTGGCCAAACGGGATAATGTCTGCAAATCAAAAGACGAAGGAGGTTTAGGAGTTATCAACCTCCAAGACATGAATAAGGCCCTACTGGGTAAGTAGTGGTGGAAGCTCCATATTAGCCCGCAATCAGCTTTATGTTTATTTTAAAGCTGCTAATGGGCTTGGAAAGCTCGAGGCTCTCAAGTTGCTTGGTAAAAGGTTGTTCATGCTTGTTCAGTAACTTTAAAATCAAGCATGAACAATAATTTAAAACGGTAAAATATATGAATAAGCTTGAACATAGTTTGGCCCGCCTTGATATTAAGTGAGGTTTTTAAATTCGAATCTATTTAATTGAGTTTCTAAATGATGTCCAGTTTAGAATTGCAATTCGATTACAAGTCCATTGCATTAATATTTATTTTTCTTAAAAATAAACAAAGAAAATTATCGAGTATAAAGCTTAAAAAAAAAAGAAACTTTGTTGTAATGATCATTAGGCTGTATAAAAAAATGAAGGTATAATTTTAGCATATTCGCTCAGATTTACTATTTAAAATAAAATTATGTGATCTTAAGTTGTGGCTACTTATTACATAAATTAAGATTTATGTTTATATTGTTTTGACATATAATTTTAAATGTATTTCTAGTATTTTTTTTTATAGTAGAAAATAAGCTCGAAAGCTCGGGTTCAATCATATTGGAAGCTCGCTCGGGCTCATTGATAACATAAGTGGATCAACTTGAACAATTTTGAGCTCGGATGGATAAATGAATGAACACAAACAATCTGAAAGCTTGGTTCATGCAGATGAGGCCTAATTAATAGCATTACTACAGTAATATCAAAAAAGTGAACAGCATGAGAACCAGAATTTCTTCTCAGTTCTCAAACACAAAAAATAAAAAAAATAAGTACGTAAGAAAATCAAATAACCCTCACACATTTGCAAGGATGTCCAAATAAGAATTCCAACGAAAATATATCCACAAACTAAACTGTTAAAATAGAACGGGTCCAACTTGAAAAAATACATGAAAGAGAACTTCTTTTGCAAATAAATAACAAGGTCTTTTATAAATTTCTATTCTCAACAGTCTAAAATTTCATTATTCCATTGCCGGATTCCTTTTTAATATTTATGAAAATGCCCTTCGTGGCAGGAAATGGCATTTCAACTCTCTATTTTTTGGCTCTTGATTTGGTGCAAAGAAGTTGAACTAACAACAGCACTAGAAAAAAGACCGGATCAATAATCCTAAACAAGCTGAACACAACCAAACCCTAGCCATGTCACGGGAAATCCACAAAGCTCATGCCCCTATAAATACTCCCATGATCAGTCTCTACGTTCACAGCAGTCCACCACTTTCCAATTTCTTTCTTCCTCTGTTTCAGTCAGCTTGCCATCATGGCCTCGAAGGATAGTTTCTTCATCATGAGCCTCTTCGTCGTGCTCATCATTTTCAGTGACTCCATGTGCCATGCAACGGCTGCAATCTTTTAGAGTTCTCCCAACCATAAATCCCGACACTTCCTAAGCCTGAACTGCTTTCATTGCCTGAATTCCAACACTTCCCAAGCTTGAACTGCCTCCACTGCTTGAGATTCCATCTCTGTCGAAGCCCAAACTTCCTCTGCCAGAATTGCCGAAGTTTGAGTTGCCACCTTGCCCAAGGTAGCAACCATAACTAAGACCGAGAAAGCATCATTGCCTGAGGTGCCAACCGTCCTAAAGCCTGAGCTGCCACCCCTTCTTGAATTGCCAAAGCCTGAGCTGCCACTGTTAATCTCACATCATGGTGGCCCCTCAACCTTAATTAATATTGGATTCCTAATAAAAGATTAGCTGATATGTTGTTATGCCCATATTAAAGTGACAATTGTGTATAGTTTTAATAGTCACCTGGGGTATAAAAGAACTATGATGGGTGGTATTATCATGGGTGATTATTTAGCAATTAAAAGACCCACTTCTCTCCTCCCGTAAATGACACAACAGACTCCTTCCTTGTTTTGAGGAATAACCATCGCTAAGAGAAAAAGAGAGTTTTGTGGTAAAGAGGGAGACAGAGAGAAGAGGATCAAATTGCTCTAGGGTTGCAGGTTCAAATCAAAGGAAAGATCAAGGATTTGTCTTCTTCCATCAATCACAAGGATTCTCGTCCTCATTCAACTTTCAATGGCTTCAGGTATAGTGCATTTATTATTGCTCATTTTATGCATTGATTATCTTGAGTTGTATGTGATTCATTGATCCATGGTCTTTATTCCGCATATAATTTCTAATTTTTTTCCAACATTGGTATCAGAGCCATGATTAAGAATCAATACAACTTGGATTTAGGGATTATGAAAAGTTAGGGTTTTGATTTACAATTCATAAAATTTAGATTTTTGATCTTTTAATTGTAGAATTTGTAGAGGATCTTATAGCCCTAATTTCATGTTCACATTCCTCTAATTATGCAATTAATTTGTGATCAAAATCAAAGGAATTGAAACCCTAATTTTTGTAATTTTGGGATTAAAAATCGTCTAGGCAGAAACTGCTTTTTATAACTGCCTCGTCGACGATTAGTCGACTAATCAAAGTTTGTAGTCGACTAATCCCTTTTCCAGAAAGTTTGCAACTCTCTGTTTGCTGCAGGAGTCGACTATATTTTTAGTTCAATTTATGACTAGTCGACTAATTAATGTATAGTCGACTAATCATATTTATTAGTCGACTAATTCAATGACCCGAGAATTGAGAACTTTCTGTTGGATTCAGGGGTCGACTAATTAATTTTGTAGTCGACTGATATGTGTGTAGTCGACTTATAATCTGGGTATAGTCGACTAATTTCTTTTGCCCTAGTCGACTAGACCTAAATGTGTAGTCGACTTGACTTGACCCAAGTCGACTAATAATTCTTGTAGTCGACTAATATTTGTTAATAATCAATCATTAAAATATGTTACACATTTAAGCTATTGTGTTAATATAGATTGATACTTGGTCAAGTAATGTATTGAGATATTATGGCTTTACTCAAATAAAAGTATTAGAGAATATTATTGGTTAGTTTGGTATTCATAAGGTTTATTGATTTAGTAGTTGCCAAAGTGACCTAGGTTAGTGAATCTTATGAATACACAACTACATAAAAGACTTGTCAATATAAATGACATTAAAGAACAATAATACTCTCGATGGCGGTTCTAGTTAGGAGATTGGGACTGGCCCAAAGGAAAGTCTCTTTCAAATAATTAAGAACCGGGGTAGGGTAGTATAATTTATGTAACTTAGTGGTGTAGAATTGGATACCCAAAGGTAACAAGACTTACTATCTGAGTAACATAAATTATATTAGACCTACATAGGTGATAAAAGTTCTCACCTAAAGAGTGAACACTAGATATGCTTGGGTTTCGCCCAAAGGAGAAATCATAGTGATATCAATAGTTCATCTTAATTAAATTTAAAACTTGTATTGATTCGAGGCATTAATGTGAGCTTGTCCTATTATGTTTCAGTGAACGTCCCTACTTCCCTCACACTCATGCCACTAGCATTCCGGCCTTGGACGGTACAAATTTCTCAGAATGGTTTGAACATGTACAGTTCACATTGGGTGTCCTAGACCTAGACATGGCCTTAATAGTTGATAAACCTGATGAAGTAACTGCTGAGAGTACAGCAGAACAGGTCAGCCATGCCAAAGCTTGGGAAAGGTCTAATAGGCTCAGTTTAATGTTCATAAAGATGACCATAGCCAATAACATCAAGACCTCACTCCCACCTACAACTAGTGCATCTGAACTGTTGTCTGCAGTAAAAGACCGATTCAAGTCAGCAGATAAGTCTTTAGCTGGCACCCTCATGGCTGAACTTACCACCATGAAATATGATGGTAATAGAGGAGTTCAGCAACACATACTGAACATGTCTGATAAGGCTGCTAAGCTAGGATCACTGGGTATGAAGGTTGATGAGTCCTTCTTGGTTCAATTCATCCTCAACTCACTTCCTCCACAGTTTGGGCCATTCAAAATCCACTACAATACTCATAAGGATAAGTGGAACTTGAATGAGAACTGGTATGTGTGTTCAAGAGGAGGTGAGGCTGAGGCAAGAAGGACAGCACTCAGTGTTGGCAGTAACTTCAGGGGGTATCCATAAGAAAAGTAAATATGGAAGAGGTAAGAGATTTCCATCAAAGAAAGGAAATGACCATGGGGAAAGTAGCCAAGGTCATAGAAAAGCTTTCACTGTCAAATGCTACTTCTGTGGCAGAAAGGGACATGTGAAGAAGGACTGCAACAAGAGGAAAGCTTGGTTCGAAAAGAAAGGTACATATCTTTCTTTTGTATGTTATGAATCAAATCTTGCTGAAGTTCCTTCTAATACTTGGTGGATAGACTCTGGAGCCACAACTCATATAACTAATTCAATGCAGGGATTCCTTACAACCAGAAAACCGAAGGAAAGTGAGAGATTCGTCTTTATGGGGAACCGTCTCAAAGTGGAGGTCGAATATGTTGGTGTTTATCGACTGATCTTAGAGACGGGACATCAGATGGATCTTGAGGATACTTTTTATGTACCTTCAATTTCAAGAAACTTAATGTCTTTATCCAAATTAGATGTTTTTGGATATTCTGTTTTGTTTAGTTGTGGAAAACTCTCTTTAATGTATAATTCAATTCCGGTTGGAAATGGAATTTTATGTGATGGTTTATATAAAATTTCATTGAATGATGAGTTTGCACAATCTTTATTGTCTCTGCATATGAATGTTGGTATTAAACGTGGCTTAATAAATGAAAAATCCTCTATCTTGTGGCATAGGAGACTGGGGCATATCTCCAGGGATAGAATAATAAGATTAGTGAAGACTGGGATTTGGATAACCTAGACTTCACTGATTTTGATGTGTGTGTGGATTGTATTAAAGGAAAACAAACCAAACATACTAAGAAAGGTGCCACAAGAAGTAAAGAACTCCTTGAAATAATTCATACAGATATATGCGGACCACTCTCCATTCCATGTTTTACTGGAGAGAGGTATTTCATTACCTTTATAGATGATCTATCACGTTATGGTTATGTTTATCTAATTAATGAAAAGTCTCAGGCTGTTGACATCCTAGAGGTGTTCATTACAGAAGTCGAGAGACAATTAGATAGAAAGGTTAAAATCATTAGATCAGATAGAGGTGGTGAATTTTATGGTAGATATGATGAGTCAGGACAACATCCTGGTCCATTTGCCAAATTTCTAGAAAAGCGTGGCATTTGTGCTCAATACACAATGCCAGGTACGCCTCAGCAGAACGGTGTTGCTGAAAGGCGGAATAGAACACTTATGGACATGGTTAGGAGCATGATGAGCTTTGCAAATGTACCCAATTCATTGTGGAATGAAGCCTTAAAAACTGCTATGTATATCTTGAACAGGGTTCCTAGTAAGGCTGTCCCAACAACTCCTTTCGAGTTGTGGACTGGTAGGAAACCCAGTTTAAGACACTTACATGTTTGGGGTTGTCCAGCAGAGGCTAGAATTTATAATCCACAAGAAAAGAAATTAGACTTAAAAACAATATCTGGGTATTTCATTGGTTATCCAGATAAGTCTAAGGGATACAAATTTTATTGTCCTAACCATAGTACAAGAATAGTTGAAACTGGTAATGCCAGATTCCTGAAAAATAGTGAAATTAGTGGGAGTACTGAACCAAGAAAGGTAGATCTTGAAGTGGTAAGGGTAAATATCCAATTACCTTTCCTTCAAGAGAGATTGTTGTAGCTCAGCTTGATCATCAAGTTGAGATTCCAGAACAACAAGTTAATGTTGGTTCACCACTCCATGAGGATATTCCCATTGAAAATATTGTAGAAACACCACAACCGGCAGCTTTGAGAAGATCTCAAAGGGAAAGAAAATCTGCCATTTCAGATGATTATGTGGTATATCTACAAGAATCTGATTATGATATTGGGATTAATAAAGATCCAGTTTCATTTTCACAAGCCATAGAATGCAATGATTCTAGTAAATGGGTTGATGCTATGGAAGATGAGTTGAAATCAATGGACCAAAACCAAGTCTGGGATCTCGTTGAATTGCCTTATAACTGTAAGAAAGTCGGGTGTAAATGGGTCTTTAAGACCAAGCGCGACTC
This sequence comes from Agave tequilana, assembly GCA_038442645.1. NCBI lineage: Eukaryota > Viridiplantae > Streptophyta > Magnoliopsida > Asparagales > Asparagaceae > Agave > Agave tequilana. The sequence continues at coordinate 2,355 of JAVJIF010025009.1, read as the reverse complement.
TAAAGGCAATATCGAACGATATAAGGCTAGACTTGTGGCCAAAGGTTTCACTCAGAAGGAAGGCATTGACTATACAGAGACCTTCTCTCCAGTATCTAAGAAGGATTCTCTTAGAATCATTATGGCACTTGTAGTTCATTATGATTTGGAGTTACATCAAATGGATGTGAAAACTGCTTTTCTAAATGGAGATTTGGATGAGGATATCTACATGGAGCAACCTGAAGGTTCGCAATTAAAGAACAAGAACACTTGGCTTGTAAATTAAAGAAATCTATATATGGACTTAAACAAGCTTCCAGGCAATGGTATATAAAGTTTAATGATACCATTACCTCTTTTGGATTTACAGAAAACACTGTTGATCAGTGTATATATCTAAAGATCAGTGGGAGCAAGTTTATTTTTCTGGTTCTGTATGTAGATGACATCTTATTAGCCAGTAGTGATCTTGGTTTGCTGTATGAAACTAAGAGTTATCTAACCAAGAACTTTCAGATGGTTGATATGGGTGAGGCAAATTATGTTATTGGCATAGAGATCTTCAGGGATAGATCTCGAGGATTGCTAGGATTGTCTCAGAAAGGGTATATCAATCGAGTCTTGGAAAGATTCCATATGAAAATGTGTTCAGTCAGTCCTGCACCCATTCAGAAGGGTGACAGTTTAAGTGGTAGCCAGTGTCCCAGAAATGACTTAGAAAAGGGTCAAATGCAGAAAGTTCCGTATGCATCAGCTGTTGGGAGCTTGATGTATGCTCACACATGTACCAGGACAGATATCAGCTTTGCTGTTGGGATGTTGGGAAGATACCAGAGCAATCCAGGAATGGAGCACTGGAAGTTGGCTAAGAAGGTTATGCGGTATCTTCAAGGGACGAAGGACTATATGCTCACATACAGGAGATCTGATCAGCTGGAGGTGATCGGCTATTCGGACTAAGATTTTGCTGGTTGCCCTGATAGCAGGAAGTCTACTTCAGGTTTCATTTTCCTGCTAGCAGGTGGGGCAATCTCGTGGAAGAGTGTAAAGCAGACTATCACTGCTTCATCCACGATGGAGGCTGAGTTCATAGCTTGTTTTGAAGCCTCGAATCATGCATTGTGGTTAAGGAATTTCATCTCAGCACTTGGTGTAGTTGACTCTATTGCCAAGCCGTTGACGATATATTGTGACAATACAGCAGCCGTGTTTTTCTCTAAGAATGGTAAGTACTCTAATGGTTCTAGACACATAGAACTTAAGTACTTGGTGGTTAGAGAAAGAGTTGAGAAACAAAAGGTGTCAATTGTAAGTATAAGTACCACTTTAATGGTTGCTGATCCAATGACAAAAGGATTGCCTCCAAAGATATTCAAGGAACATGTTGTAAGAATGGGTCTTTTGGGCAATCTGTAAATGTGTATTTGGTACTTATGTAATTGACATTATTGTACAAATAAAAGTTTGTTTCTGTGTTTCCTGTTATCCAATTATGTGTGCACATATTATGTATGGATGTATGTTAAACAGGAAATGTCTTTACAAGACAATTACAGGGGTCATTTTGGTTATGCACTCAATTAGTGAGGGTTATCAATGTTGTGGTACATAGAAGGGAGTATGACGTGGATGTTGTATAACCGCTATGACTCGCATTGGTAGTCCAAGCTAATTGCAGTATTACGGTATTTCATATTTGGGCTTATCAGTTGTTATTATTTTTTAAATTCGTGATCACGTGTCAAATTTTTAAGTATGGAATCCAATAGGGTCAAAATAATTTTCAAAAAGAGTTTTTCTTTTATTTATTTTCTAAAGTTTTAACCTAATCGGTTAGTGGTCCAAGTGGGAGAATGTTAATCTCACATCATGGTGGCCCACTCAACCTTAATTAATATTGGATTCCTAATAAAAGATTAGCTGATATGTTGTTATGCCCATATTAAAGTGACAATTGTGTATAGTTTTAATAGTCACCTGGGGTATAAAAGAACTATGATGGGTGGTATTATCATGGGTGATTATTTAGCAATTAAAAGACCCACTTCTCTCCTCCCGTAAATGACACAACAGACTCCTTCCTTGTTTTGAGGAATAACCATCGCTAAGAGAAAAAGAGAGTTTTGTGGTAAAGAGGGAGACAGAGAGAAGAGGATCAAATTGCTCTAGGGTTGCAGGTTCAAATCAAAGGAAAGATCAAGGATTTGTCTTCTTCCATCAATCACAAGGATTCTCGTCCTCATTCAACTTTCAATGGCTTCAGGTATAGTGCATTTATTATTGCTCATTTTATGCATTTGATTATCTTGAGTTGTATGTGATTCATTGATCCATGGTCTTTATTCCGCATATAATTTCTATTTTTTTCCAACA
>JAVJIF010025008.1:0-71396 GCA_038442645.1 Agave tequilana | reverse complement strand
TTGCTTGTGTTGTGCATATTTCATATTGCCTTGCATTTATTCATATTGCTATTCATTCTTATATGCTTGGCTGATTGTGTGTATTTTATATTGCTTGGATTGCTTGTGTGTGTGTGCCTAACTTATACTCATCCAACAAGAGCTTCACATAGCACCTCAACATTTCAAGGGGAATCAAGGGGAGTTAGTCCAGAGCCTCGAAAGGGGAATTCGGCTACACTTGTTGTATTGTATTAGTTTGTGCATAATTTGCATTAGCTTCCGCATTTAGCGCACTTAGTTTGCATTTAGTTTCCTAGATTGCACTTACACCTATTCACCCCCCTCTAGGTTGTTTTCAATTGGTATCAGAGCTAGTGCTCCTGATACTTAGGCTTAACATCCTAGGAGTGAGATCCATTGCTTGCTAATCTCATTTGCATTGTTTGTTTGCACACATTTAGTTTATACTATGGAACTTCATGACCCCACCTAGCTTTGACCCTTCCAACATGATGTTTGGAAGTATAGGATGTCCATGTACCTAAAAACCCTAGGTTTGCATGTCTTTCTTGCCGCCACCAAGAGATGTTATCTTGGTGATTGCAATCATATAGGGGCCAATGCACAAGCCCTAGAGGCCATTAGAAGCACTTTATCTAAAGATTATCTTATGAGTGTTTCTAATCTTGATTCCGCTTTTGCAGTGTGGAACAAGTTGACAACACCACCAACACCTCCAAGCTTCAATTGCAAATCCAAGAAGAGGAATCTAGTGGAGAATCCAACTCTCAATGCTTCATGGTCCAAGGAAGACTCCCTTGAGGTACACTCGGAAAACTCCATTAGCTAGTGATGATGATGCTATCTTCAAATGATTATGTTGATCCCCATGCCTTAAATGAAGAACTTTCTATTGTTTGTGAAAAACTAATAGAAAAATATAACTGTTGAAAAAGAAAAGTCTAGAAATTGAAAAAGAAAATAAGTGTTTGCATTCTAGACTTGATTTTGTGTTTGCAAGAGAAGGATGAGGTCTATAATGAAAGGGATTCATTGAGATCTCAATTAGAACTTGCACTTAAAGAAATGAATTTTTAAAATCAAAAATGATGCCATGCTATTTTGAAGAAAATGAAAATTTGTCTTCAAAAGTAGATTTTGCTTTAAAAGAAAATGTTGCTTTGAAAAATAAAATCATTTCTATTTCAAATGATTTTGATGTATGTTTAAAGAAAAATATTGTTTTGCAAAATAAAAGGATGCACATGTTTGCCATGCTAGTGTAGCCTCTTCATCTAGTCTACCTAATGCATGTACCTCTTCTTCCAGGATTAATGATGATATTTGTATGCTAAAGAAGAGAGTAGATTGTTTGGGCTCCACTATGAGCCAATGTGCTAAGAACCATACACGATTGGAATCCTTGGTTCGAAAGAAACAAGTTCCATCCTTTATGCATGCACACCCTCCACGGCATACACATGCTCCTCACGAACACCATCACACCATGTATGCTCATGTGTACACATGTACACATTGTGGTCGAAAAGGCCATCTTGCTAAATTTTGCTATGATCGTTTACATGTTGAAAATTTAGCCAAGAAGTTTGTTTGGGTTAGAGAAGGTACTAACCCCCATGGACCCAAAAGAGTATGGGTACCAAAGACCACCCCTCCTATTTTTGATGTAGGTGTGGGCTCTCACATGACGTGAGAGTAATGACACCTTGGAGTGGATGCGTTCCGGACTTAAAGGAAATCAAATGGATGCATCACTTTCAAGGGAAGAGATGGTGGAGAGGACCACCAAGTTTTGGAGACAAGGAGAGTTGCCCTCTAGGTTTTGGTAACAATTCCTAACTCCGTATTATTTATTACATGCTTTTAATATTCTTTATTTGTAGCATGTTTTTGATGTCTATGGATTAGTATGTTCATTCCATGTTATTAGATCCTTGACATACATATATAGTATTTGAGACCACACCATGCTTATATGAACCCATAATTAGTGTTCTCACTTATGTTTAAGCTATAATGTACATCATGAATCTAATACATGTGAATTTACATAAAATCATGTTTTAGTTTTCAATGATGACTTTTATCATGATGATTTTTGTATCTGTTTTGATGCTTCATGTTTTAGTTAGAAATATGGTATTCGTGTTTGTTTGATGCTCAATGACTTGATTACATGTTTAAGTGTTAGTTTTCATTAAGACTATTATATACTTGTACATAGGATGGGCTACAAATAAATCTATATATAGTTGGAATTGAATGCATATTTGTACCCATTAGATGTGTTAGTAGAGTCTAGTTTTGATGATTCATACATTTCAAACTTGTATTCCTATTTTTGGATTTATGTTTATGAGTTTTCACTTCATGTATATGTTGTATTGCCAAACTTTAAGATATACATGTATACCCCTTGAGTCATTTGCCTTTCATGCAAATCTATGTTTTGGACTCAATTGTGTTTAGGGATATGTATGTATACTTCATGTTGGACAAGACATACATATACCTTGAAATGAAAATTGCTTTTAGTAAAGATGTAGATTTTCATGTTTCATGTATTTATGTTTAACTTCATGTATATGTCTATCTAGTTCAAACTAATCTTATACATATACATCTTTTGAGCCACGTGCCTTCATGAATATACATTTAGTGGACTCGTTGAGTTTTGGATATGTATGTATATTTTAGCTTGTATTAGACATACATATGCCTTGAAGATTAAATAAGTAGTTTTATATGATTTTTCATGTTTTTGATGGAATTATGTTTTAAGGAATAATTGAGCTTAATGAAATATTTTTCATGATTATGATCTTCACATATTATTTGTACACTCATATCTATTGCTCATGTTTTGTTTCTCATGAGTTATGCTTTATTGGTTAGAGTGATGATTATCATGTGAATTTCATTTTTGTTTATTCCTTGCTTGAAGGATTTCGTACTAATTAACAAGTTTTCCATTTAACTAGTTGCGATGTTCTTCAATTTGGTAGTGATTTTCAAACTAAGCTATAATTTTCAAATCTATTTTTGAAAACCCCTACCTTCTAAGGGCGGTAGGATGGGAGATCATGTTCATGTATGCCCTAAATTGAAAATCTTTAAAACTTGAATTATGATTGGGTGGTAGATAATATGATGTATACACTTAAACTTATTGCTATGTCAATTGGTATCATTGAACTCTTTCAATTGATATCATTTTGATCTTCTTGTATACTCATATATGTTTTGTATGTATGTATGCTTTAAATTCCAAGTATATCAATTTCTATGGTATCTATTTTTCATACATATATATGTTTGTGTTTATGCTAGTGCTTGAGTTTCAATTTTGTTTAAATTGATTACTTTTAAATTGTTATCAAGACTATGCATGACTTTAGTTTGTATTTCATAAAGGGGGAGAAAATATGATTTTGTATTTCAATTGATTTTGTACTCCCACACTTATGATTAAAAGTTGTTTATATGTTTTTAAAAATGAACAATTCTTACAATTGGTATCAATGTTTCTATGTAAAATCTTTTCAATTGGTAAAATATTTACAATTGGTATCATATTCAAGAAATTCAAAATTTGTTTTGGTTTCAAGATTCATGTTTAAGAATTCAAGACTTATGTTTAATTACAATTGGTATTTTTAAAATTTTGTTTAAAGAAAATATTCAAAGTTTTGATTTGTATTTCCTATATGCAAGGAGAGCTTAACATCTCTCTTACATATAGATTCATGTTGAGTATATTATAAATTGAGGAGCTTGACAACTCTTCTTTATATGATATACGTGTGTAGGGGGAGCTTCACATCTCCTCTTATGCATTACATAATATGTGTTATGTGAATTGGGGCTTGTCATCCTTTCTTCATGTAATGCATATGTGTAGGGAAGCTAACTTAGCGTCTTCCTCTTCATGAATGTATATAGCATATAACATATATTGATCCTTGTTTATTGGTATCAAGATACTTCATTGTCATATTTATCTATTGATATCATGTTGTTTATGGTCACCCCTTATTGACCTTGTTTTTGTTTTAGACAAAAGGGGGAGAACATTGTCTTATTATTTTGATTGACTTAAAAGGGGGAGAAAGATTTTTACCCCTCATTTTATCTATGGTTTTGATTGTTTACCCCTTTGTTGATGATTGACAAAAAGGGGGAGAATTATTTGAGAGTTTAACATGCATATATAAAACTCAAATTACTTCTATGCATGATTGGTACATGTTTTATATGCATACTTATGTTTATATGCATATATTATGTTTTAATATCAAGAATATTAAGTTTAATTGTTTATTAAGTTTAATTGATATCCAAAGCTTGCTTTGTAATTGTTGTACTTGGTATCTAGAGTTTATATATGCTTCTTTATGTTTTTGCATATATTGAGTTCATGCATAAGCAAATAAACATGAATATATGAAAAATATGTATGTCTCTTGTTTAGAATCATAAGCTTTCATTGCATATTTATTTATTCATTTGTTATGCATGAGTAAGGGGGAGCTTCCTTGAAGCTTATCTTTAATCCATGCATATATAACTCCATGAGTTTGTCATCATCAAAAAGGGGGAGATTGTTGGCCCAATGGCCTTCCACTCTAGTTTTGATGATGATCAACACTCATGTAGTTATGTTTACTAATATTCTTGTGTTTCTAAGTTTCAGATCATTAACAGGATATTAGTGGTGATTAGCTTCAACAAGATGATTAGAAGCTATTCATGATGATTCCGGTGCCAAAGCTTAAAGATCATACCTTTGCACTTGGAGAATCACGGAGTTTTGGAGCAAGTCTACTGAAGATGGAGATCGACAAGAAGACTTAGGTATCTAGTTTAGAGTTTGTGTTTTAGATCCATGTTTGTAAAGCTTAGTTAGTTGATATGCTCAAGTGCACAAAACACACACGTTTTATGATTTGATATTTGGTTTTCATGAATAATAGATCAAAACAAGTTTACCTTATACCTATGTATATTAGATATGTTCTAGATATACATACATGCTTTAAACTTGCTAGACAAACTTATTTTGACTATCCTATTCATGTTTTGGAAAATTCTAGTTTGATAAAATACAAGTTTTGTTTTTGATAAAATTGGCAAGACACAAAAATGAATTGATATGATTGATATATGTCTTGAAATTTTTATCACAAGTTTGGTTATCAAAGTAAAATGATAAAACAAGTTTTAGAAAAACATATTTTTAGAAAAACAGTTTTTATTGTGATTAAAACTATTTTTTAGATTTACTGTGAATTTATGGGATTTTTATTGAGTGAAAAGACCTATTTTCAAATCCCGTATCTGTGCAGAACTGAGGACTGGCTGACAGGCCAAGTCGGTCGACCGGACCGGTCGACCGCACCATAGGCCGGTCGACCGGGACGGTCGACCGACGTGCACAAGTCTGTGCACGTTTTGGAGTCTCTGGGACGATCGACCGGGCCGGTCGACCGAGATGAGAGTTCTGCTCTCAGGATGTTTCGGTCGACCGGGCCGGTCGACCGCTATTGCCCAACGGTCACATTTTTGACCGTTGGCGGTCGACCGGCAGTCTGTCAGACTGCCAACTCAGCCTAACGGCTAGTTTTGTATAGGGGCTATATAAACCCCATCTCTTTGGGGATTTTGGCCAAGTTTTTTAAGAGAAAAATTACCAGTTTTCTGAAGTGTTTAAAAGAGTTTTCAAAAGAGTTTTAAGTGCAAAAACTTCTCATCTTTATTTGTTTTGGGTTTTTGGAAAATCAAAGAAAACTAGGTTTTGGGATTTTGATTTGGTATTTCATTTTCTATCTTATACAAGAGATTTCCCAAGTAGTTTTTCTTTGTTGCTTGTTTCCAAAAACACTTTGAATCCACACTTGAGCTATATCTTCTATCCTAAACTATTTAGGATCTTGTTTTTGTGGAGAAAGAAAAAGGAAAGAGGTTTGTGGTTGAAATATACCACTTGTTGTAAACCCTTGATTTCTTGAGTTGCTCCCTCTTTGGTAGAGGTGGAGATTGTTGTATTGGGTTGTTGGTTGGATCCCTCTTAGGTAGAGGTGATAGTGTTTGGTTGTGAGCCTCTTCGGTAGAGGTGTGTGGATTGGTTGTTGTATTGGCTACGGGCCTAACCCTCGGTTGTGAGGAGGTTGTTGTTGAGAGAGGAGTTTGGTACTCCTAGTGTTGTAAGAAATCCTCTTTGGTAGAGGTTCCCTCGGTGGGAGTTGAGTTAGTGGAAATCCTACACGGTGGTGTAGGCGGGGATGTAGAGCAAGGTGCTCGAACCTCGAAACAAATCTTGGTGTTTGCGTATTGATCCATTGTCTCTCTAACTCTCTCTCTTATATTTGTGCAAAGCATCATATTCATATCATATCATATTTGCTTGTGTTGTGCATATTTCATATTGCCTTGCATTTATTCATATTGCTATTCATTCTTATATGCTTGGCTTGATTGTGTGTATTTATATTGCTTGGATTGCTTGTGTGTGTGTGCCTAACTTATACTCATCCAACAAGAGCTTCACATAGCACCTCAACCCATTTCAAGGGGAATCAAGGGGAGTTAGTCCAGAGCTCGAAAGGGGAATTCGGCTACACTTGTTGTATTGTATTAGTTTGTGCATAATTTGCATTAGCTTCAGCATTTAGCGCACTTAGTTTGCATTTAGTTTCCTAGATTAGCACTTACACCTATTCACCCCCCCTCTAGGTGTTTTTCAATGGTATCAGAGCTAGTGCTCCTGATACTTAGGCTTAACATCCTAGGAGTGAGATCCATTTGCTTGCTAATCTCATTTGCATTTATTTGTTTGCACACATTTAGTTTATACCATGGACTTCATGACCCCACCTAGCTTTGACCCTTCCAACATTGATGTTTGGAAGTATAGGATGTCCATGTACCTAAAAACCCTAGGTTTGCATGTCTTTCTTACCGCCACCAAGAGATGTTATCTTGGTGATTGCAATCATATAGGGGCCAATGCACAAGCCCTAGAGGCCATTAGAAGCACTTTATCTAAAGATTATCTTATGAGTGTTCTAATCTTGATTCCGCTTTTGCAGTGTGGAACAAGTGACAACAACCACCAACACCTCCAAGCTTCAATTGCAAATCCAAGAAGAGGAATCTAGTGGAGAATCCAACTCTCAATGCTTCATGGTCCAGGGAATGACTCCCTTGAGGTACACTCGGAAACTCCATTAGCTAGTGATGATGATGCTAGTTCTTCAAATGATTATGTTGATCCCCATGCCTTAAATGAAGAACTTTCTATTGTTTTTAAATTCCGCATAAGTTCTCTGTTTGTCTAGAAAGTTAAGCATGCATGTATATAGAACAAATCTAATATACATTAAACCATGTAAACTTGTTTTGATCTATCTATTCATGAAACCAAGATCGGTTAAACCAAAAACGGAAAAACCGAAAACCAATATTGAAAACATGAAACGTGTGTGTTGTGAACTTGAGCATATCATACTATTCTAATCTTTACAAATGGATCTAAACACAAAACTAAACTAGGTACCGATGTCTTCTTGTAGAGCGCAATCTCCAAGCCGACTCGATCCAAAACTCTTTGATCCATCGAGCAAGTGCTATATATGATCTTTGACGCTCGGGCTCTTGAATCAACATGTGAAAGCTTCCAAATCATCTTGTTGAAGCTAATCACCAACTAATAACTTGATTAATGATCTGAAACTAAATAACACAAGATTATTAGTACACATAACTACGTGAGTTAATCATCATCAAAACTAGAGTGGAAGGCCTTTGGGCCAACAATCTCCCCCTTTTGATGATGACAAAACTCATGGAGTTATATATGCATGGATTAAAGTTAAGCTTCAAAGAAGCTTCCCCTTAACTCATGCATAAATATAAAACATAAATATATTCAATGAATATTAAACATGTATATGCATAATTATGCATAAAACAATAAAATAAACTTGTTCTTATATCAATTGAAATTGCTATGATGCCAATTGAAATTGTCAAAACAAAACATGCTCTAGATACCAATTAATACAATTAAAACATCTAGATACTACTTAAAACATGTTCTAGATACCAATTAAACTTAATATATGCAAAACATAATATGCATATATGAACTCAAATATTTCTCCCCCTTTTTGTCAATCATCAAAAGGGGTGAAAACTATAAACAATTCAAGAAAATCTTCTCCCCCTTTTTGTCTAAAACAGAAATATCAATAAGGGGTTAAATCAAACATGATACTAATTAAAAATGTGTCAATGAAGTGCATATATGATACCAATTGAAATGAGTATAAAACAATTCAATAAATGCCTATATCAAATGATACCAAGTGAAATAAAGTTAAACGATGCATTGAAACAAATCATATAAAATATTTTTATATGAAAACATATACCAATTGAAAACAAAAATCTTGATACCAATTGATAAGTAAATAAACAACATACCAATTTTAAGTAAACAATATTGATATGAATTTTGAATTCCAATTGAAATTTTAAACATAACAAATTTTGAATTCCTAAACATAAATCTTGATACCAATTGAAATTATTATTCTTTAAGGCATAAGATACCAATAGAAATTTTACTATCATAAAGCAAGGGAGTGGAATACAAACTCAATGGTAAAACAAAATACCAATTGAAAAATGAAATCGAATTTTCTCCCCCTTTATGAAATACAAACTAAACACATGCATAAGCTTGAATTAAGATACCAATTGAAAAGTGAATCAATTGAAACAATGTTGAAGCTCAAGCGTTAGCATAAATTAAATTTGTGCTCAAGATATAGGGATATAATAAGCACAAATAAAACACATATGTATGAAAAGTTTGATACCAATAGAAATTGATACCATTTTGAAATGTAAGCATACATACATACAAAGATATGAGTATACATAGAAATATCAATTATTGATACCAATTGAAAGAGTCCAATGATACCAATAGAAACAACCAATAAGATCAAATGTATATCTCATATTCCTATCCTCCCAATCATGTTCAAGTTTAAAATGATTTTCAATATAAAGCATACATGAGCATGATCTCCCATCCAACCACCCTTTGGAAGGTAGGGGTTTCAAAAATAGGTTTGAAAATAGAGTACGTTTGAAAATCTCTACCATAAGAGGAATACGAACTAGTTAAATGGGAAATCTTGTTAACTAGTACGAAATCCTTCAAGTAAGAATAAAAACAAAATTGTTTTTCATGAAACACATGTAAATCACATGGCACTAAACACTCAAATTCTATAAAGCATGTATCATACTCATGAAAATAAAATCATGAGAAAACTAATAAAGTGAGTGAACAAGTGTTATGTGACACATATCAACATGAAAATATTCAATTAAGCTCAATTGAAATTCCTTAAACATGAAAACATGAAAACTAAATTTTCATTAAAAACGATCTATACTTCAAGGCATATGTATGTTTTGACAATACAAAAAGTATACATACATATCCCTAAACACAATTTGAGTCCATAATAAAGTTTTGCATGAAAAGCAAATGACTCAAGAGGTATACATGTATATCTTAAAGTTTGGCAAAATAAACATATACATGAAGCGAAAACACATGATCATAAAACATGTCCAAAATAGGAAATACAAGTTAGAATGCATGAATCATCAAAACTAGACTATATTAGCACATCTAATGGGTACAAATAAGCATCCAAGTACAAATATATATAAAGATTTATTTGTGTCCCACTACATGTACAAGTATAAATTCTAATCTTAATGAAAACTAACATCTAAACAAGTAATCAAATCATTAAGCATAAAACGGGATATAAATCAACATGAAAAATCATAAACATGATCATTATGTAAATTCTCATGCTATTAGAGCTATGATGTGCATAATAGCTAAACAAATGGTGAGAACACAACATATGGGTCCATATAAACATAGGTGGTCTCATAAGCTATACATGCATGTCAATGGTCTAATACATGTCATTTAACATACTAATCAAAACATGAAGCATCAAAATAAAAATCATAAACACACATATGTTCATTATGTGCATGCACATGCATTAGATCTAGGACATACATATTAGTTTAAAAACAAAGTGAGAACACAAAGATAGGTCCATGGGTGTCTCAAATAACTAACATGTATAACACTAATCTAATTATCATAGCATAAACGTAATAAACAATAAACCAAGACATGTTATGAAATGATGAACATGAAAAGTATGCAAATGTAAACGGGAGTTAGAGATTGATACTAAAACCGATGAAGCACCTCTCTAGTTCTCCAAACCAATGGTGGTCCTCTCCACCAAACTCCCTTAAAAGTGATACATCCAAATTGTTTTCTTTAAGCACGGAACGCATCCACTCCAAGGCACCGCTACTCTCACGTGATGCGAGAACCCACACCTACATCAAATATTTTAGGGGTGGTCTTTGGTACCTATTTTCTTTTGGGTCCATAGGGGTTAGTATCTCTCCTAACCCAAACAAGATTATTTGCTAAATTTTCAATATGTAAACGATCATAGCAAAATCTAGCAAGGTGGCCTTTTCGACCACAATGTGTACACGTGTACACATGGGCATACATAGTGTGATGTTTGTGATCGTGATGAGCATGTGTATGCCGTGATGGGTGTGCATGCAAAGGTGGACCTTGTTTCTTACGAACCAAGGTTTCCAAGCGTGTATGATTTAAAGTACATTGGCTCAAAGTGGAGCCCAAACAATCTACACTTTTCTTCAAAACATTTATGTCATTTTCAATACTAGAAGATAAAGTGGAGCATGCAAAAGATGTGCAAGAAGAAAAAGTTATACTAGCATGGCACACATGAGAATCAATATCAATTTTCAAATATTCATTTTTCTTTAAAACTAAATCCAATTCTTTTGTAATGAAATCAATTTCATTTTTCAAAACAAGGTTATCTTTTAAAATAAAATCTAATTTAGAAGATAAAACCTCATTGTTTTTCACAAAATCATCACAATTATTTTTGCTTTTCAAAACATCAATCTCTTTTAGGGCAAGGTCTAGTTGAGATCTTAGTGAGTCACGTTCACTAGTAATCTCTTCCTTCTCTTGCAAAACCGATTCAAAAGTTGAGCATAAATCCTTGATTTCTTCTTTTAAATCAAGGTTCTTCTTTTTCAAAAGTTCATGTTTTTCTAAGAATTTTTCAAGCTTTGAGGCAAGTCCACATTTAAATTTTGAACTTCTAAACACCCATAGCAATATGAACTAGAGCTATCATCTAGTTGAGAATCCGATTGTACCTCAAGGATTCTTTCCCTTGGACCATGAGGCAATGCTCGTCGGACTTGTCTCTCCTAGATCTCCTCAACTTGTTAATGATCCTTGGAAGCTCGGGAGATGTCAAAATGCTCCAAACTGTAAAAGCCGAATCATAATGATCAAACACATGTAGAAGATCTTCATTGAGAGATGCTCTAAGTGTCTTAAGTGCTAATGCATTTGCCTTTTTATGCTTGCTACTATTAGGTAGGATTCTTGAGTAGTGGCTTGATAAACTAGATGTCCTAGGCTTTTTAAATGACTACTCATCTTGGCCTTCCAAATATCATGTTTAGAAAAATCAAACATAAGAGGGCTATCCATGAGTGCAAACTAAATGTGTGCAAATAAAAAATGCAAATGAAGATTAGCAAACCAAGATCTCACTCCTAGGTGGTTAAACCTAAATATCAGGAGCGGAGGCTCTGATACCAATTGAAATCACCTAGAGGGGGGTGAATAGGTGATAATGCTAATCTAAAGACCGGTCTGAGAGCAGAGCTCTCTGTTTGTTTCGGTCGACCGAGCCGGTCGACCGTAGCCTGCAACGGCTATATTCCTTTGTACTAGCGGTCGACCGGACTAGCCGTTTGAACAGTAACGGCTAGTTTTCTGAGCAGATTTATTTTTGTCCTTTTCTCACTTAAATGTGTTTAAGTGACATGTTTTGGTCTTAATACATTCTGATTAGCCTTAAAAATGTTTATCTTCTAACCCTAGCCCTCTCCTATAAATAGGGGTGTTTGGGAGAGATTGCATTACTAATTATTACTAGAAAAATTCTCAAAAATTTCCAAAAGTTTAAGGCATTCAAAAGATTTGGTTTCTTGGTTTTTGTGCTGAAATTCTCTCTCATTTTCTAAAGTATTTTCAAGAATTCTCTGATTTCATTTTCTTTTTCCCTTACACACAAGAGCTTCATTCCTACTCATTAATTCTCTAAGGACCTTGTAAGGGAGAGAGAGTTTTGCAAGAGAGAGTTTGTGGTCTTTTGACTACTCAGAGATTGCTTGTACTTGAGATTGTGGAGTTGGGTACTCCGGTGTATCTGTGACATCTTTGTGATAGTGGAAGTGGTTGGAATCCTTCTGGGGAAGGCGGGGAAGTAGAGCTGGGTGCTCGAACCTCGATAATAAATCTTGGTATTTGCGTTTGGTTTACTTTTCCTTGTTCTTGCTCTACTTTCATTGCTATTACTACTTGCTCTTGATTGTCATTGCTATATTCACTTGCTTGTGAGATTGTTGCTTCATATTTTTTAATTGTGCATTGATTAGCATTATCACCTATTCACCCCCCTCTAGGTGATTTTCAATTGGTATCAGAGCTTGGACTCTAGGTTTTGGCTTAACATCCATAGAGAGATCCTTAAAATTTGCTAATCAACATTTGCATTCCTTTTGTCATCACTAGTAAACATGGCCGATAACATCAAAACCCCTCCTAAATTTGATGGACTCAACTTCCCTATTTGGAAGGTTAGGATGACTATCTTTTTGCAATCCTTAGGTAGCTTAGTGGCTAAATCTTTGACCAAACCCTATGTTGCACCCGATAGTGATGAGAGCACATGGACCGACTTCAACTTTAGAGAATATGAGGCTAACTCCAAGGCCCAAAATTCCCTCTTAATCGCCTTGAATGAGGATGACCTTACACGGGTAATTCATTGCCAATCCGCCTATGAGATTTGGCAACACTTATTGGTCACACACAAAGGGACTTCACAAGTCAAGAGAGCTAAGATAGATCTCTTGAGGTCCCAATATGAGTCTTTTAAAATGATTGATGATGAATCTATAGACTGTATGATTACTCGATTTACTAAAATCACCAATAGTCTTTCTTCTTTAGGTGATGAGATTTCCAATGATCAAAAGGTGCGGAAAGTGATTCGGGCTCTTCCTACATCATGGGAGATCAAGGCCACCACCCTAAAAGAATTGAACGACAAGGATGAGATGGACCTCATTAGTCTCATTGGGAACCTAAAAACCCATGAGATGGAAAAAAAAGCAAGAGAAGAGGCCGCTCCACTAAAGAAGAAATCCTTGGCCTTCAAGTCTTCATCCATTCTTGAAGACGATGAAGAAGATGAAGAAGAAGATGAGGAGCTATCACTACTTGTTCGCAATGTGAAGAGAATGTACCGGAGAAACAAGCTCAACTTCCGAAGGAAATTTGAAGGCAAAGAGGAGAGGAAAATCATATGCTACAATTGCCGAAAGCCCGGACACATCATGGCGGATTGCCCGGAGTTCAAGAAGAAGATGGCCTCCTCCTTCAAGCCAAAGAAATCGGAAGAAAAGAAAGCGTATAAGGCAACTTGGGATTCGGAAAGCGAGTCCGAGGAAGAGGCGGATGTAGCGAATATGTGTTTCATGGCAAACACACCAAAGGTAACCCCTCAACCTCTTGATGATGAAGATGATGAATTAAGTAAGGAAGTTCTTGCTCATGCCTTTGTTGAACTTTCCGAAACTTATGATAATAAGAAGATTGAATGTTATAAATTGCAAAAAGAAGTAGCATTTCTCAAAAATTAACTTGCTATGGTTTCTAAAGAAAAGGATGATATTTCTTCTAATCTTATTTCTATTCAAAATGAGTTTAACGCCTACAAGGTTTCATGTAAAGGAAAATCTCCTATTGTTGATGAAAAAGAAATTTCTTCTTTAAAAACTAAAATGGTTGATTTTGAAAAAGTTTTGAAAGATTGTGCTTTTAACACTAAGAAACTTGAGGAAAAATTTTCTAAAAAGCACACTAAAGATTCACATGTTAAGTCTACTCATGTTCACACTACACATAACACTTCTCATGCTAAATCTTTTCATGCTCACAAATCACACACTCACTATACTTTTAAATATGGTAGAGTATATAGATGCACATATTGTGGTAAGAATGGACATTTGGCTAAATTTTGTTATGACCAAGTAAATAGGTCAAATAATCTTGTTTGGGTTAATGAGACTAACTCTTTAAGACCCAAGAAAATGTGGGTACCAAAATCAAGTCCTAAATTATTTGATGTAGGTATACACCAAGGCTCCAAGACGTAGGGAGCGGTGGTACCTTGATAGTGGTTGTTCAAGACACATGACGTGGGACATCAATAACTTTACAACCCTATCAAGGTACGAGGAAGGTGGCTCCGTCACCTTCGGGGATGACTCCAAAGGCACTATCATCGGTATAGGTAACATTCAAATTGGTGCATCTCCCATTATAGAAAATGTTGTACTTGATGATGGTTTAAAACATAATTTGCTTAGTATTAGTCAATTTTGTGACCGTGGACTTAAAGTTATTTTTGATGATACTTCTTGTAAGATTTTTGATATTAAATCCAATGATTGTATTCTTACCGGTTTTCGTGATGATAATGTTTATATTATTGACATGCTTAATGTGGAATGTTCTACTAAATGCTTAAATGTTTTTGATGAAAATTCTTGGCTTTGGCATAGAAGATTAGGACATGCATCTTTTGACCATCTTTTTAGGATTAATTCTAAGGATTTAGTGAAGGGTATACCTTGCTTGAAGTTTGAGAAAGACCGCATTTGTGGTGCGTGCCAACTTGGAAAACAAACCAAGTCTTCCTTCAAACCAATCAAGGATATCATGTCAACTAGGCCTTTAGAATTAATTCATATGGATCTTTTTGGACCTACTAAAACTAAGAGCTTAAATGGTAGTAGATTTGCATTTGTTTTAGTTGATGATTTTTCCCGTTTCACTTGGGTTTTCTTCTTGGAACACAAAGATCAAACTTTCTCTCATTTCAAAATTTTTCAAAAAAGGGTTGAAAAAGGAAAAGGTTTTCCGATTTGAAAATAAGGAGTGATAGAGGTGGTGAGTTTGTAAACCAACTCTTCATGACTTATTGTGATGAAAAGGGAATTAAGCATGAAATGTCTTGTCCTAGAACTCCACAACAAAATGGAGTTGTGAAAGGAAAAATAGAACACTTCAAGAGATGGCTAGGACAATGATAAGTGAGTATGACCTCCCTCATTATCTATGGGCCGAGGCCGTAAACACCGTATGCTATATATCAAATCGTATTTATTTATGTAAAAATTCTTTCAAAACATCTTTTGAAATGTATCATTCTAGAAAACCTAATGTTTCATATTTCAAAATTTTTGGATGCAAGTGTTTTGTTTTGAACACTAAAGATAACTTGGGTAAATTTGATGCTAAGGCTTATGAAGCAATCTTTGTTGGATATTCTACAACTAGTAAAGCTTATAGAGTATTCAATAGATCTTCACTTACCATCAAAGAATCCATGCATGTTAAATTTGAAGAATCTAATGTGTTTGTTGAGAATGTTGTAGAGATTGAACCATTAGGTGAAGACATGGAGAGACTATCCTTGAAGGACTCACCCGCTCAAGATGATAAGCAAGAACCAATTGGTGACATTCAAGAGGATAAAGAGGAAAGCTCTCAACCGCTTCCTAAAGCTTGGAGATATGCCACAAATCATCCCAAGGAGCTCATCTTAGGTGATGCATCTAAAGGGGTAACAACTCGCTCCAAACTCCATGACCTATGTGGTAACTTTGCTTTCATTTCTCATTTTGAACCCAAAAGCATCCTCGAAGCCGAGGCGGACTCATATTGGTTGCTAGCCATGCAAGAGGAACTCAATCAATTTGAGCGCAATCAAGTTTGGCACCTTGTTCCTAGGCCCCACGATAGACCAATAATTGGTACTAAGTGGATCTTTAGAAACAAGATGGATGAGTCTGAAAATGTGATTAGGAATAAGGCTAGGTTAGTGGCCCAAGATTACACTCAAGTTGAGGGAATTGACTTTGAGGAGACCTTTGCACCCGTAGCACGGCTTGAAGCCATACGGATGACACTAGCTTTTGCATCTTTCAAAAATTTTAAACTTTTTCAAATGGATGTGAAAAGTGCATTTTTGAATGGTTTTATAAATGAAGAAGTTTATGTTGCTCAACCCCCGGTTTTGTTGATCATGTTCATCCCGATTTTGTTTTTAAACTTGATAAAGCTTTGTATGGATTGAAACAAGCTCCAAGAGTTTGGTATGAAAGGCTTTCTAGTTTTCTCATTTCAAATGATTTTATTAAAGGCAAAGTAGATACAACACTATTCACTAAGCATGTTGATAATGATATTTTAATTGTGCAAATTTATGTTGATGATATAATTTTTGGTTCTACTAATGAGTTTTTATATAAGGAATTTGAAAAAGTTATGCAATGTGAATTTGAAATGTCTTCAATGGGTGAGCTTAATTTCTTTCTTGGACTCCAAATCAAGCAATTGCAAGATGGGAACTTCATATGTCAAGCCAAATACGCAAAGGAACTCGTAAAGAAGTTTGGACTTGAAGACTCAAAGGTTTGCAACACTCCCATGGCAACTACCACCAAGCTTGATAAGGATGACCAAGGTAAAAATGTTGATATTAAATTATATAGAAGCATGATAGGTAGTCTTTTGTATTTGACGGCAAGTAGGCCGGATATCATGTTTAGTGTGTGTCTTTGTGCTAGATTTCAATCGTGTCCCAAAGAGTCGCATCTTATTGCGGTAAAACGCATTATTCGCTATATTAAGGGAACGATTGGAATGGGTCTATGGTATCCGAAAACCGGAGATTTCTCAATGACGAGTTATTCGGATGCCGACTATGCGGGTTGTAGAGTAGATAGAAAGAGTACTAGTAGGACATGTCAATTTCTTGGTAATTGTCTTGTTTCATGGTCCTCTAGGAAACAAAATTCCGTAGCTCTCTCAACCGCCGAGGCGGAGTATGTTGCCGCAGGGGCTTGTTGTGCACAAGTCCTTTGGTTGAAACATACTCTCCTTGATTATGATTTGCATTATAACCATATAAAAATATTTTGTGATAATACTAGTACTATACATATGACAAAGAATGTAAATCAACATAGTAAGACCAAGCACATTGAGATTAGATATCACTTTCTTAGAGATCATTTTGAGAAAGGAGATATAGATATTGATTATGTTTCTACGGATTTGCAACTTGCCGATATTTTCACTAAACCACTTGATTTTGTTAGATTTTCATTCATTTGTGGTGAACTTAATGTTTGTGTTATTGAATAAAATGTTTTCTTAACCCTTTTTGATGTATGACAAAAAGGGGGAGAATGAGTTTATGTATGGAAATATGAGCTCATATGATTTTGGTTCCATATGAGTTTATATATGTTTTGGGTTTTTGATGTGTTTTCATGAATTCTTGTAATTTGAGTTTAAGTGTTTTGCAAGTGTTTTTGGTTTTTGGTTTCATGATGTTTACTTGCAAATTACAAATTACATGATTTTTCTTTGTTTAATATAGCATGATTTGAGGGGAGCTTTCTCCTCCCCTATACATTTGTTTATAGCCTATTTGTTTTGTCATCATCAAAAAGGGGGGGATTGTTGGCCCAAAAGGTTACACTCTCCAATTGTTTAGAGTTTTGATGATAACAAAACAAATAAGTGCTATTTGGTACTAATTAGTTTGTTTAGATGAGTTTCAGGTTAGTACCATATTTGGAGGCCATTGCTTAGCTATTGCAAGAATTTCTAGGTTCATGAAGCAAAGAAGGCTTTTTGCACATCAAGAAAGGAACATAGAAGAGAAGGCTCTAGCAAGGCATCACATGGCTCAAGACTTCAAGAGTGCTCAAGATAATTTGTTAGATTTGTTTTTAGTTTAGAATTTTGTTAAAGAATAGTGAATAGGTTTGAAGCTCTTTCACACACGTTTTGCGCACATCTTGTTTCCTAACATAATTAGTTTGTATACAATTTTCAACCCACAAACTTATTTTGGTATACATAATCATGTGTTTTAAGTTTTGTGTTTTATCAAAACTTATTTTGGTATTGGAATTTATGACAAAAACTTTGATATACATATGTTTCATGAATATAGGATTATGCTTCAAATGTTTAAATATCATGTTTTTGTATTTGGAAGAAGTTTTGGACAAAACGTATTTTCTAGTCAAAATCCAAGTTTGAGAAAATACAGTTTTTGGTTTTTGGTAAAAATGATAAGAGTCAAAAATAGTTCATATTGATTGATATTTGAGCTAAACTTTTTACCACATGTTTATATATCAATGCAAAATGATAAAACTATTTTTGGTGATTTTTATGAGTGTTAAAAGATTTTTCATGATATTTTTAAAACTATTTTCTGTCCATTCCAGACTTCATTCAGTCGACTAGTCTTCTGACTAGTCGACTTGGCTAGAAGTCGGTCGACCGGTTCGGTCGACCGACGTGCACAAATCTGTGCACGTTTGGAAGTCTTTGGACGGTCGACCGTCCCGGTCGACCGGTCTGAGAGCAGAGCTCTCTGTTTATTTCGGTCGACCGAGCCGGTCGACCGTAGCCTGCAACGGCTATATTCCTTTGTACTAGCGGTCGACCGGGCCGGTCGACCGGACTAGCCGTTTGAACAGTAACGGCTAGTTTTCTGAGCAGATTTATTTTTGTCCTTTTCTCACTTAAATTTGTTTAAGTGACATGTTTTGGTCTTAATACATTCTGATTAGCCTTAAAAATGTTTTATCTTCTAACCCTAGCCCTCTCCTATAAATAGGGGTGTTTGGGGAGAGATTGCATTACTAATTATTACTAGAAAAATTCTCAAAAATTTTCAAAAGTTTAAGGCATTCAAAAGATTTGGTTTCTTGGTTTTTGTGCTGAAATTCTCTCTCATTTTCTGAAGTATTTTCAAGAATTCTCTGATTTCATTTTCTTTTCCCCTTACACACAAGAGCTTCATTCCTACTCATTAATTCTCTAAGGACCTTTGTAAGGGAAGAGAGTTTTGCAAGAGAGAGTTTGTGGTCTTTTGACTACTCAGAGATTGCTTGTACTTGAGATTGTGGAGTTGGGTACTCCGGTGTATCTGTGACATCTTTGTGATAGTGGAAGTGGTTGGAATCCTTCTGGGGAAGGCGGGGAAGTAGAGCTGGGTGCTCGAACCTCGATAACAAATCTTGGTGTTTGCGTTTGGTTTACTTTTCCTTATTCTTGCTCTACTTTCATTGCTATTACTACTTGCTCTTGATTGTCATTGCTATATTCACTTGCTTGTGAGATTGTTGCTTCATATTTTTTAATTGTGCATTGATTAGCATTATCACCTATTCACCCCCCCCCCTCTAGGTGATTTTCATCATTTTGGGACCTCTCTTATAAATAATAATAATAAAAAAAAGAAGAAAAAAAGATAAAAAATAAAAATAAAAATAAATGGACTTAGGTGCTAAATAGCTCCTAGGACTTTTCTCTCTTCATAAATTCCTTTAAATTGCCCTAGGGTTGTAAATTCCTAATCTCAACTAGGGTAATTTGGGGATTTTATCTTTCTCAGCTCTCTATAAATACCCTCTATCCAGTCTCCTTTTCCTTACCCTACTTTTAACCCCAGATCTGAAACGAAAAATGCCAGCGCCGCCCCTTAAAATTTTCTCCCCCTGTCTCTTCAGAAGTGTCGCGATTCCTCGGCCTCAGCCGCGCATCCGCGGCAATCTGAACACCTCTGGAGCGCCGCCAAATTTCTTTGCTGTCGCGGCCCTCTGAAGTCTCCAGATCCATTACCTGTTCATCTGCTGCCACAGCTGATTGCTCTTTGCAATCGATTTTGAGTTTCCCCCCCACGTAGTCCGGGGAGGTTTGCGTATATCTTCCCGTTGCTTCATATTATTAATCATGGCACCGTCAATTTTTGCTAGAAAAGATTTTTCTCGAATTCATAGCGATGTTAATGGTTATAGGCATATTTTCTTAGATCGTATTCGTGCTTGGGATTGGTATGCATTGATATATGATAATTCAGATCACGAGACTTATTATTGTCCTGAGCTAGTCAAATTGTTCTATACTTCCATAGACCACGCCTCTGTAAACTTTGACACATACCAATCATGGTGCACATGCCCACGGGAGACATTATTATCACGCTTCCTCTGCTAGAGGAATTCACACATGTCCCTTGCAATCCACATCATTGTGATCCCCTTCCTTTAATCGATTGCATGGCTGTCATAGGGATTCACTGTACAGAATAAGATAGGGGGCTCAAAGCCAATACTACGTTTAGAAATGTACATTGCGTTGGTCGCTGGATTCAACGCAACATTTTAGGGCTTAACCACACGACCACCTTTAACAGGCCGGTGCTGCAAATCATACACGACCTCATGACTCGGCAGCACACGATCTGTATTAATAAGACAATCTTCCATAGTCTAATCACAAACTCCTCATGTACACGCGGTGCAAAATACTCACACCCAGTTCTGATAACTCGTCTGTGTAGGATTTCCTACCAGATGCAGTTTTTGACTCATATGATAGGGTATTCATTGCACCAGAGAGGGTTACTAATGCTTACAACAGTTGTCTTCATGCGGTCTGGACTCCTAGTGTCCAGTCCGAAGATGCACCAGTTGAGTCCTCTTCCGAGGAATTTTTAGAGGAAGAGGATGAGCCGGCCTTTTGGCAACAGGACCCCCTGCTGCTTCACGTGCCTTCATGTCTACCATTTGACGAGGCATGAAGAAGATATTTCGGGGACAAATTAGACTACGCAAACAAGTTGAGAAGCAGACATCTTGTTTAGATCGCATTGAGGAAGGTCTGCGGCGTTCACAGTCAGCCGGACCTAGCACCACCGCTGGTCCAAGCCGACGGAGAGGGTGACACCTTTGTTTTACCTATTTCATGCATACATTATCTTGCATACATTGGGGACAATGCATGAGATAGGTATGGGGGGTAGATACTAACATAGAATTTTTTAACATAGGATTTTTTCTCTAGATTTTCTTTTAGGATAAACTTTGAAAAAAAAATTATATATATATATATTGATCCATTTTTTTTAAAAGAATTAAACTTGATCTTAGGAATTACGGATATTCTAAACTAAGATTTCTTATTATAAGTTAAAAAAAAGAAGTTTTGTCGGATCTTTAGGTTAAGAAAGAAAAAGAATAGAAAAGATAGCTAGATTTTGATTCTTTCCTGAGCATTATATACATTTACATAGTGAGGGATTAATCAAAGACTTAGTGATTCCATTTACACATATATATATAAAAAAATTAAAAATAAAAAAATAAAAATAAAAATATATTAATAAATAAATAAAATAAAAACTTAATCACTAACTAAGTTGGTTAGTTGTGCGTTAAGAAGCATGACCAGTCACGCCTAAAGGTGGTTAAGTCTTTAGCATTCGTGGCCTAGTTTATCGAGTCCTTGGACCTTAGGGATGTATCTTCATCTGGTGCCCTTAGACCGGCTGGTTTGGGAGTCATCAGTAAAAGGCTCGCTGCATGGGTAAATTAGAAAGCCTAATGAAGCTAAGGAGATGTAAATAAAATAAATAAATAAATAAAAATATATGTATATATATAAGTAAATAAATGAACTCAAGTCTAAGAAAAATGCCTCATACATATAGATGTATATATGTTAGGTTCGATACAAAATCCAGTTTTCTCTCTGTTCCTTAAAAACTTAACGTAAGTTGAAAACAAGACTTTAAATGAAAACTTATAAAAAGAAGGAAAAGTTTAGGGTAACCCGAAACCGATAGATCACTGAAATTCTTGAAAAAAAAATGGATTATAAATTTTTTCTTTTTCTCTCTCACTAACATTTTTTCTTTCTTGGATTTTGTGGGTGCAATCTGCTGAAAACCCTCAGGAGACAACACTCCTCCTCTAGGGTAACCTAGAGGTTTAACGGCTTGTTGCACGAGCTCAGTGCAATTGTTTCACCTACGAAAATGGTCTAATAATTTAGTTAGAATTTTTTTCTCTTTTCTCTTTTTGCTCAGGGACGAGCAAAAGCTAGGTATGGGGGTGTGATTGGAGTTCATTAATGCATCATTTTCACTACCATACTATGCTTTATATGAAGAAATATGAGATTTTTATTGCTTTTTTCTCTCCTTTTTCAGGCCCAATATTAATGGAGATGAAGGCCCAACAACAATGATTTTTTTAGGGAATTAAAGGAATTAAAGGATTAATTTAGAAGCCCACAAGAAAGAAGCCCAGATTTGGATTAATCCAGGTATATTCCCTACATTCTAGAAGATCCAGCGAGGCACAAGAGGGATAACAGAATGTCAGAAAAATTCGCTGGCGCAACGGCCAAGATTCTGCCGCGGAAACGCGGCTTTGGCCGCGGATCCACGGCAATCCTTTAGTCGTTGATCTAGCGTTTAATCCAGCGGCTGTGATTGGGAGGCCTCATCTCCTGACGCCTATAAATAGACCCCTAGGGCATCTGTAATGAGAGAGGAGAGAAGAGCATTGTCTTTTTAGGGAAATTGTTGGGATTTTCTCTAGGTTTTCTTTAGTCTCTATTTTAATTTTCTTTCTCCTTTTAGAATCCAGAAAAGAGAGAGAGTGAGAAATCTTGTAATTGGAGCAGGTGACAACTCAATACAAGAATTGATCTTTCCTTCTTTCAATCCTTTCTTTTTCTAGTACATTGTTTTCTTCAAGCTTTTACCATTTTGTATTTGCTTTCTACAATGGATTGTTGCTTGATCTTTACTTTCATGTCTAGCTAACTTCCTAACATGACTAACTAACCTCTAATTTTACTAACTACCAACTCTTGAGTGATTGCTAACTCATGTGAATCATTAGAGGCTTTATTGTTAGTCTTGCAAATTTTCAAGTCTCTCTTATCCCAATGAAGATGAGTTACTTTTAATTCTTAGCAAATGCTTGTTCCCCTTCCATATGATTCATGTGAGCCTCACTTAGAGCCTTGTCTTTAGAACAAGTGCCTTGATGGAACATGAAGATAGAAGCACTTAATTATGCTAATGATTAATAGTACAAGTTTCTTATTTCATGCTAGTTTTAGTATAGCTTTGATGGACTAATGAATCTTGTGTTTTCTTTCTTAGCATATCTACGAGTGACTATCCTTGTTTCATTACTGAAAATCTATCTCGGGAGCCGATGAATCAATGAGGCAACTAGTCTAGCCGAGAAGATAACACATTCTCTACATGGGACAATACATTGACTAAACAAGCAAGACAAATCTTTGCCGATGAATCAATATGAGGCATGCATCACCCTATGAGATTAGTAAGTTAGTAAATTAGAGTGTTAGTTAGTCATGGTTTCTCTTCTTATAGTACTTCAAAGTTTCTTTTCTTAAAACGTTCTCTTTTCAAAATATATCCATTTTTCATTTCATCCTTCTTTCCATCCTTTTCCTTTTTCTTCTACAAAACCCACAAAGAATTTTTCATTCACTTTCTCCGTCATTTTGTTTTTCTTAAAACAAAGAAGAACCTTCATTTTTTCTTCTTGAAAAATCTCAATATAAAAAAATCGTGAATGCTTCTATTGCTAACTCTCCCTGTGGAATCGACCCGTCATAGCTTGTGCTACGAACGGTGATTCGGAAGGAGTATAGTAAACCTACAAATACATTTGGAGTTTTTGAACATCGACACACGAACATCAAAGGTTTACTCTAAACCCTTTCTCTGAATACGATTAAAACTCCCATTCCGAACACCGGTCGACCGATAGGTCAACCGACTGTAATCATTTTGGTCTCAGTTAAAGTCGGTCGACCGAGCGGTCGACCGAGAGCAAATGGTCGAATTTTTTTAAAAGGGTCGGTCGACCGATAGACTGCCAGAATGGCAGTAATGACCAGATTTCAATTTCTGTCTTTTAAACATGTTTTTAAAACGTGATGATTTGAATTTTGAGGGTCAAATTCTTCCCTTGTGACCTGGTAAACTATTCTAAATGTGTTTTTCTATAGCCTATATAAAGAGTCATTGGGATTGAATTAACACTACAACAAATTCTATTGAAAATCATAGTTTTGCTTTCAAAGTGAAAAAGTTTTCAAAGTTTTATTTTGTGCTTTCAAATTTCAAAGTTTTAATTGAGTTTTCTGCTCTTATATTCTCTTTATTCTGATTTTCACTCTCACATATATCCTTGAACTTCAAATCTACTTTTTACTGTATAGGGATTTGTAAGAGAGTGTTTGTGATCTTTTGATCAACAAGAGCTATTATCTCAATTGGTTTTGTACTACCTCTGGTGTAGAGGATTGAATTGGGGAGACGTATAATCCAAGTGTTATAATTTCTTATTGTAAGGTCCCTTTGTGGAAGATCCATTAGTGGATAGTGAAATCCTTCACGATGGTAAAGGCGGGGACGTAGAGCAGTGGCTCGGACCTCGAAACAAATCTTTCTTGTTTGCGATTGTCTTATTGTCTCTATTTTATTTACTTATTTATTATTCATTCATTTTTGTCAATCAATACTCATCTCAACAAGATAGCAATGGAGCATCTCAACTCTTATCTAGAGGAATCACGAGGAGAAGTTCAGAGCCCTTCATGGAAAATCGGGCTTCAATTATTATTTTGAGTGATCGATTTGCATCATACAGTATAAATTATTTAGAATTTGTAGTTGATTAACATTACACCTATTCATCCCCTCTAGGTGTATTTTCGTTTGGTATCAGAGCATTGATCTCTAGAGTTTGACTTAACAACCTTAGAGAGATCCTATTTTCTAATCACTTCATTAACATCTTCATTCTCATCCACTATAGTAAAAATGGCGAAGGTATTAAGACCCCTCTTAAGTTTGATGCCCTTAACATTCCCATATGGAAGATTAAGATAACCATGTTTTTGTAATCCCTAGGAAGCCGGATTGCAAAGGTAGTGACTAAACCCTTTAGTGTACACGCTGGTGATGAGAACACTTGGTCTGACATTGCCGCTAAGGAATTTGATGTTAATGCAAAGTCACACTATGCATTGCTTCAAGCCTTGAACAATGATGACATAGCTAGGGTCATTCATTGTAAATTTGTCTATGAGATTTGGTCACACTTAGTGATCACTCACGAGGGAACATCACAAGTCAAGTGGACTAAAATTAATCTCTTGTATTTCCAATATGAGAGTTTCTCTACGCATGAATATGATTCCATTAATGATATGGTAAAATTTACTAAAATTATTAATGATTTTGCTTCTTTAGGTAATGTCATTGACAATGATAAAAAAGTAAGGAAGGTCATTCTTGCACTTCCACCCTCATGGGAAGTCAAGGCTACTACATTGAAGGAGCTAAACGACAAAAAAGAGATAGAGCTTATCGGTCTTATCGACAACCTTAAGACCCATGAGATGGAGAGGAAAGCTAGAGAAGAAACGACGCCGCAAAAGAAAAAGACGATTACCTTCAAGTCTACTCCAACCATCTCCAACGATGATGAAAAATAAGAAGATGATGAAGATCTTTCCCTCCTTGTGAAAAATGTAAGGAGAATGTACAACAAGACCAAGTTCAACAATAGAAGACGATGGCAAGGGAAGGAGGATAAGAAAATTATTTATTTCAACTGCCGAAAACCAGAACATATCATTGCCGAATGTCAGAAAATCAAAAACAAGGCATCTACCTCAAAGAAGCAATATAAGAAGAAAGCTCTCAAAGCAACATGGGATTCTAAAAGTTAATTCGAAGAATAGGTGGGCACGGCAAACATGTGTTCAGGCAAATGATAACACACCTAAGATAACCTCTAAACCATCCCTTAATGAATGTGAATTAACTATGAATGAATTAGGTGAGGCATTTGAAGAACTTTAAATAATTATCATTTTCTAAAGAAAAAAATACCTGAAAACAAAAAAGAAACATGAAAGTTTTCAAAATAAAATTATCACTCTTTCTAAATAAAATGATGCTTTATCTTCCACTCTTATATCTGCACAAAAAAATTAGATGCATACAAGATTTCATGTAAAGCAAAATTTTTCATGATTGATGAAAATGAAATTTCTATTTTAAAAACTAAAATCAATACTTTGGGAAATGTTTTAAAGAAATGTGAGTTTGATAAGGCTTGATTAGAAGCCATGTTTTTTTAAAAAATACTTCAAAGAAACATATACATTCTCACACTTCTAAATTACAACATATTCATACTCATAAACATGCCATACACACTAAGCATGCTCATGTTTCACATGCTTATCATACACATCCGCATTTATGTATGGCAGAGTATATTCATGCACTTATTGTGGCGGAAATGGTCACTTAGCTAAATTTTGTTTTGATCGTATAAATGCTTCTTATAATCATATTTGGGTTTGAAGTATAAGACCAAAGAAAATATGGGTATCAAAATCAACAACTTCATTATTGATATAGGTACACACCTGGACTCCAACATGTAAGGAACGGTGGTATCTTGATAGCGGTTGCTCAAGGCCCATGACTTGGGATATCAATAATTTTACAATCCTATCAAGGTATCATGAAAGTAGCATCGTCTCCTTCAGAGATGACTCAAAGAGTAACATTATCGGTATAGGTAACATTAAAATTGGCTCATCTCCATTGATTGAAAATGTTATTTCAGTTGATGGTCTCAAGCATAACCTCTTGAGTATTAGTCAACTCTGTGATCGAGATTTTAAATTTATTTTTGATGATTTGTCTTGCAATATTTTAGATAGTAAAACCAATGCATGTATTCTTTCCCAATTTCATGAAAGTAATGTATATATTATTGATATGTTAAATTTAAATTACAATGCTACATGTTTAAATATTTTCAATGAGAATTCTTGGTTATGGCAGAGAATATTAGGTCATGTCTCTTTTGATCATCTATCTAGAATTAACTCTAAGGAATCGGTGAAGGATATTCCTTACTTGAAGTGTGAAAAGGACCGCATTTGTGATGCGTCCAACTTAGGAAACAAACTAAATTCTCTTTCAAACCATCAAGGATATCATGACATCTAAATCATTAGAGTTGATCCACATGGATTTGTTTGGTCCTACTAAAACTAAGAGTTTAAATGAAAACAGTTTTATTTTTATTTTGGTTGATAATTTTTCTTGTTTTACATGGATTTTCTTTTTGGAACATAAAGATCAAGTCTTTTCGCATTTTAATGTTTTTAGAAAAAGGGTTGAAAAAAAAGGTTTTTTGATTTTGCACATAAGAAGTGATAAAGGTGATAAATTCATTAATCATTCTTTTATCACTTATTGTGAAGAAAATAGAATTATGCATGAATTATCTTGTCCTAGAACTCCACAACAAAATGGAGTAGTTGAAAGGAAGAATCGTACTCTTTAAGAAATGGTTAGGATAATGATTAGTGAATACGGACTCCCTCAATATTTATGGCCCAAGGTGGTAAACACTTCATGTTACATATCAAATAGAATTTATTTTTGTAAAAATACTTTCAAAACAATTTTTGAATTTACTATTTGAAAAGGCCTAATGTTTCTTACTTTAAAGTCTTTGGACGTAAATGTTTTATCTTAAACACCAAGGATAACTTAGGAAAATTTGATACCAAAACTTTTAAAGCTATTATTGTTAGTTATTCTAACACTAGCAAGACTTACAGAATCTTCAATAAATCTACATTGACTATTGAGGAATCTATGCATGTTAAGTTTGAAGAATCTAAAGCTTTTGTTAAGAATGTAGTAGAGATTAATTCTTTAGGTGAAGATATGGAGAAAATAACCTTAAAGGACTCACCCATCCAAGAAGATAAGCCAAAGCTTCATGAACAAGGGAAATTTCAAGAGGTTGAAGTGGCACCAACACAATAACTTCCAAAGGATTGGAGATATGCTACAAGTCATCTCAAGGAACTCATCATGGTGATGTATCAAAGGGGGTAACTACTCGCTCCAAACTCCATGATTATGTGGCCATTTTGCTTTTATTCCTCATATAGAACCAAAGAACATTTTGGAAGCTGAGGGCGACTCATACTAGTTGCTTGCTATGTAAAAAGAGCTCAATCAATTTGAGCGTAACAAAGTTTGGCATTTTGTCCCTAGACCCCATGATACACCAACCTTAGTACTAAATGGATTTCTAGGAACAAGTTGGATGAGTCAGATAATGTTGTTAGGAATAAGCCAAGGTTAGTGGCCCAAGGGTACACCCAAATCGAAGGTATCAATTTTGAGAAAACCTTTGCACCCATAGTACAGCTAGAAGCCATACGGATTACACGTGCTTATGCTTCTTTTAATGATTTCAAACTTTTTTAAATAGATGTCAAAAGCATATTTTTAAATGGTTTTATTGAAGAGGAAGTGTTGTTGAACAACCCCCAGGGTTGTTGATCCTACACATCCGGATTTTGTTTTTAAATTAGACAAAGCATGGTTTAAAATAAACTCCAAGAGCTTGGTATGAAAGACTTTAAACTTTTCTTATTTTAAATGGTTTTGTAAAAGGTAAAGTAGATACCTCTTTGTTTACAAAGCTTGTAGATAGTAATATCCTTATTGTTCAAATTTATGTTGATGATATTATATTTGGATCAACTAATGAAAAGCTTTGTAAAGATTTTAAATCATGTATGAAGAATAAGTTTGAGATGTCTATGATGGGCGAGCTAAACTACTTCCTTGGACTACAAATCAAACAAAAGAGTGATGGGATTTTTATAAATCAAGCTAAATACACAAGAGAACTCATCAAAAGTTTGGGTTTGAAGATGCAAAGTCAAGCAAGACTCCCATGGCTACCATAACAAAACTTGACAAGGATGAATAAGGTATAAATGTAGACATTAAACTTTATAGAAGCATGATTGGTAGTTTATTTAATTTAACATCTAGTAGGCCAGATATTATGTTTAGTATGTGTCTATGTGCTAGATTCTAATCTTTTTCTAAAGAGTCCTACTTGATTGCGGTAAAATGCATTATTAGATATCTTAAAGGCACTATTGGAATGGGCTTGTGGCATTCGAAGATTGGACAATTTTTCATGATGAGTTTTTTGGATGTTGACTATACTGGTTGTAGAGTGGAAGAGCACTAGTAAAACTTATCAATTTTTAGGTAATTTCTAGTTTCATGGTCTTTCAAGAAACAAAATTTGTAGCCCTCTCAAACGCCGAGGCGGAGAATGTTGCGACTAGGGCTTGTTGTGCATAAGTTCTTTGGATAAAACATACTCTCCTTGACTATGATTTGCATATATCATATTAAAATATTTTGTGATAATACTAGTACTATTCATATGACTAGAAATGCAAATCAACATAGTAAGACAAAGCACATAGATATTCGATATCACTTTCTTAGAGTTCACTATAAAAAAGGAGATATTAAAATTGATTATGTTTCAACCGATTTTCAACTAGCAGACATTTTTACTAAGCCACTTGATTTTAACAGGTTTTCTTTCATTTGTGGTGAACTAAATGTTTGTATTATAGATTCATGAGTTTTTTCTTATTGGTATCGTGAGTTTTTCCTTATTGTCAAAATCTATATTTTTTGGTTATTTTGCTTACCCTTTTTGATGCATGACAAAAAGGGGAGAAGTATTTATTGAGTATCTATTCTTAGTTTTTCATACTCATATGCAATACCTTTGTTATACATTGTCATTATACATTGTCATAATAATCATATTTGTTGATATCTTGTACTTGATAGATAAGTATAACTTGAGGGGGAGCTTTTTCAAAGCTCTTTCCCTTCTTAGCTCATATGTTTTGTCATCATCAAAAATAGAGAGATTGTTGGCCCAAAGGTTACAATCAACGATTTTGTGTTTTAATGATAACTGAGTATATGTAGTTATTCAGTACAAATCAAGTTCAAGTTTTTTAAGTGTGCTTCAAGGTTCAAAAAGGTCTAACAGGTTTCTTCCTCTAAAGGAAGGTGTTTGTGGCTCAAGGGTACTCAAGTATGGGATTGAAGCTCAAAGCATTCAACATCACTATTAGAGAAGCCCGCTTGCAGATTCTTCTAGTCGCTTAGAATTTTGTAAGAACTTAATTTGTTAAAGAGTAGAATAAAGATTTGATGCTCAAAAATATACACACACAAAATGCATATTTTCGAAAGATCAGTTTATTTTGTATTGGTGTTTTTGACATGTTTAGTTTTGATACATGTTCCACATTTTCTAAAATATTTTTATTGAAGTTTAGAACTTGTATCTGCTTGTTATACATGTTTTCCCCCTTCAAAATCCATACAACTGATTGCACACATTTATTGCATTATTCTTTATTACATATCCACTTTATATGTAATAAATCTGCTAAATTTCTTGTCTTAAATGTCTATTTTGCAGAAGATAATCATTGGGAGAAAGAGGATAAAATCAAATAAATATCAGTTAAATTCAGATTTAATTAGATCTATTTGGTTAGAGGAGGATGATCCCAAATCTAGTTGATTAAATTCAATTTTTGGTGAATCAAGTGATTAAAGCTAAAGATCAACCGAAAATAATATCAAATACAGAGTCCAAATCCAAAGGGATAAATTGATAGAGAGAAGATCAATGGATGAGATGAAGCAATTTTGACTCAGATTCTGGCTGGATATATTTTAATATTTGAATCATAACTTTCACTACCAGAACTCAAATCTAATGATTCAAGATAATCCAGAAAGAGAACTTAAAGGGATACAACTCTTAAATTGATCATTATTTCTAATTTTATCACTTGATAAGTTATATTTAGCACGCAATACGCCAATAAGCTGCAGATCAGAACTGAATATCCATGTCAAATCAAGTTTGGAGATAAAGGGAGGATTCAAATTCGAAAATAGCCAGCTTCCCTTATCTTGATACTCCTCTACCCTCTGCATTTTTCCTATAAATACCTGCAATCTTAAAGGCAAAAAAAATGACAATGCAGAGATAGAATTTAGTCCACTTTTTCATTCTTTTAGTGTAGATTTTTATTTTTTTAATGTAATTTTCAGTTTTCATTTAATGTAATTCAGAAGAGATTAGAGTTTCATGGGAGAATGAGAATGAAGCTTGTGCTGAGAGTGACACCGGTATAAGTTGTTCTTCTTTTCTCTTATTATTATAAAATCGAATCTATAGTTACCTTTTTTATGTACTTTGTTTTTGTGTTCTTCTTCTTCTTTTCTACTTCTCTCTTTCTTGTACCAATTGCTATCCAAGTGAGTTTTATAGCATCGAAAAAGCCTTGTCTTTGTGAGTGCCACCGATAGCTCATGACGATGGATTTTAGTCTCAGTCTGTATCATTTCATGCTTGTTTTGTCTTGATGATGTAATGTGGAAAGACGAGAATCAACTTTTATGGGTTATGTGCTGATTTCCTCCACTTCAAGGTAACATCGTCATCAAAGATTCAAGGTAAGCTTTTGGTCAAAGGAGGTAAGTAATTATTTTTAATTTCTTTCTTTTAACTTTTAGTGTAAATTACCAACTCCACAATCTTTCAAATCTCTTTCACTCTTTTTCAATTTTTTTGTACATATCACTTCTATTTTCTCCACCTTCTCATTCTACCACTTTCTTTCTAACTGAACTATAACTCTTTTTCATTTTCTTTAAAGAACTAAAAGAAGATTTTTAACCATTCTTTGTAACTTAAAAGAGTACTTGTAAAAAAGCTTCCATCGCTTGTCCCTCCTTATGGATCACGACCCACATAGCCACTTGCTGTAGTGGTAGAATTAAGCACCTTTCACTATTGTTATAAAAGTTCTGAAATTCTATATTTTTGTGCAGGTAAAATCTCAATCAAATTTTGGCGCCGTCGCCGGGGAGGGATAGTAAGTTATTCTCTTTTTAGATTTACATTTTTGGTTACTTTTCTTCTTTATTTTTGGTGTACAGATTTAACAACAAAAATTTTTAGCTACAATGGACATATAAGTTGACCTGGACTCTGCTCAAGAAAGCAGAGCCCAAAAACCCTCAGATTTGCTATATTCCTATGGCAATCTGAGTGAACTACTAACCTGTATTTTCTACAGGTTGGCTGAATTGCATAGTTTAATCTCTGTAGCATTTATTTCCGTGTTTAACTTACTGTATATACATTTCTAACACAACAGTAAAATGTTGATTATAAATGCTAAAAACAATTTAGACTTTACATTTAGGCACGTGTCTATTTCATTACATTTTTTATTTATTGTTGAAGAGTGCTGGAGCCAAGGTATATGTGCATAGCATTTAGTATAAGGTTCATTCTTGTATGAAATATTGTTTAAGTGTTACTTTTTTCTATATATTTGTACACTGCACTAAATTGATTTAAGGGCTTGTCCTATAAACAAGATAAGGTGGGGAAGTCATTGCCCTCCCTTAGCCCACAAACAATCTCCTCAGTCACTAACCCAAGCCTAACTAAAACTGAGTAGACGTTGGCCCTAGGGGCATCTCGGACTCAAATAGGAGACTGACCTAAGGGAGAAGTTGATTTGAATTTGACTCTTGCCAAATCGGTGTCTAAGATTGGGGATTGAGGGACGAAACCCGAAAGCTGGGGGTTTGGCTTAATTAGGCCCGTCGCTTCTGCGCGGATACCTCCCACCAATCTTACCCCTACCTGACTGATTAACGAGTGGTTAGATTTGGCAATATACCCCCCGTGGATAGTCTAACCAGTTATGAGTCATCTAGGTCTAAGGTTTACCCTAACTTAGTTTAGAATTTTTTTCTTTTTATTTGTTTGCTTATTTGTTTATTTTTCTTTGTTTGGATTTAATATTTCCTGTGTTATATGGCTTATAACAATAATTTTTTCAATTTTAATGATAATTCATATTACACTCTGACCTCTTTTACGGATATTACCAACCCGGCATATAAATGGAGTGCTCATCATTCACCTTGATTCCCTGGCCAACAGACTGTAGTTGATGATTGAGTTTGAACCTGCATACAGAAAATATAGAATTTCAGAACTTTATAACAGTAGTGCAAGATGCTCAATGCTACCGCAATAGCAAGTGGCTATGCGGTCGTCATCCTCAAGGAGGGACTAGCGATGGAAGCTTTTTGCAAGTTCTCTTTTAAGTTACAAAAAATGGTTAAAGTTCTTCTTTTAATTCTTGAAAAAGAAAAAGAAAAAAAGTTAGGTTAAATTGTGAAAGTGATAGATTGAGAAGGTGGAGAAAATAGAAAATGATTTTTTACAAAGAAAGTGAAAAATAATGAATAGAGTTGAGAGATAGTGATGTTGGTGATCTAAACTAAAAATTAAAAGAAAAAAGTTAAACCATAAAAAAAACATACTTACTTACCTCTTTGACGCCTGTTTACCTTTGACCCATATCGATGATGTATCTTTGTTTGAAGGCGAGCGAAGTATGACAAATATGATCTTCCTCATTCCTGATTTACACTACGAAATGAAGGGGCAAGTTATACTATGATAAGAATGGCTATCTATCACCATAAGCCATCAATGGCACTTGTAAGGGCAAGGCAACTTCGAGGCTGTTGGAGTCATTTGAATTCACAAACACAGAAGAGGGAAGCAAACAAAAACAAGAGTAAAGAGAAAAATACTCCGATTTGATTCAAATAACAATGAAAGAAAAGACTTACTTACACCGGTGTCACCTTCAGTTCAAGTTTGCTCTCATTCCTCCATGAAACTCTTCTCTCCTCTCAGTTACATAAATGAAATAAAAATTACATAAAAGAAAATAAAAAAACCTAAGTTACAAACTAAAGAATAGCCTAACTTCTACTCTCTGCTTGATCGTTCCCCTTTGCCTTTGAGATTGCAGGTATTTATAGGAGAAATGCAGAGGGTGGAGGAGTATGAAGATAGGAGGAGCTGGCTATTTCTGAATTTGAATCATCCCTTTTATCTCCAAACTGGATTTGATATGGATATTCAATTCTAATCTGCACTTGTTGGCGTGTTGATTGCTAAATATAACTTATCAAATGATAGAATTAGAAATAGTGATCAACGTAAGAGTTGTAGCCTTTTAAGTTTTCTTTTTTGATCATCTTGAATCATCAGATTTGAATAGTGAAAGTTATGATTCAAATACTAAAATATATCCAGTCTAAATCTGAGTCAAAATTGCTACATCTCATCCGTTTATCTTCTCTCTATCCATTTATCCCTTTGGATTTTAAATTTGGACTCTATATTTGACATTATCCTGGATTGATCTTTAGCTAACCAAAATGGATTTATAAAAATCAAAATTTTATTTGTTTTCATTTGGTGTTATCTTTCTGATTTGCTCTGACTTCAGCTGAACATTTACCCTAATTCTTGATTTGTTCTGAATGTGGTGATATACACATAGATCTTTAAATTAATCGAATTGATTCACCAAAATTTGATTTTAACTGACTGGATCTGGGATCATCCTCAGCAACCAAATAGATCCAGTTAAATCTGATTTTAACTGATATTTATTTAGTTTAATCCTCTTTCTCTCCATGATTATCTTCTACAAAATAGACATTTAAGATAAGAAAATTAGCAGATTTATTACACGATAAATGTAGGAGTGTAATGAAAAGAATGCAAAAATGTGTACAATCAGTTGATTGGGGCAATTGTTCCCGTGTGGGTCTGAGTGTGTTGGTAGACCCTTTCAGGTTCGACAAGAACATCCTTCAACCCTAGAGACCGTTCAGCATCCGACTCCTCTGAATTAATAGCTGGTTCTTCCTCTTGGACTTGCTTGGTATGGAACTTGGCCCATCATGTTTGCAGTCACTTCTGGATACTCGATGTTAGAGAATGATTTTTTCTTTCGGGATCATCTTCTCTTGGTTAGTCTGAAGCCATTGACAACCGGCTAAAAACTAAAAGTTTATTTATCTGAAAGTCGCAATGGTAATCAGAGAGTACTACTGAGAGAAGCTGCTTGCAGTGAAATTAAAAGGTGATTTGATGGACGCTCCTCTTCCTCGTCAGGTAGTCCCTCAGGTCCGTTGAGGGAGCATCTGAGGAACTTGACCCCTGGGTGTGAGGGCTTTTGGCATTTTATGTCTTGAAGAAATGCAATGTTGAACGCGGGTCTCGCGCTGCTTTGTTGAAATGCGGACCTTGCGTTGTGTTAAAATGCGATCATCACGCTTAGAGTTAGAAACACGGGCATCGCGTTCTGAGACAGACAAAACGCGGGCCTCGCGTTTTGGAGCCGGTAGAACGCGGGTCTCGCATTTGACACAGACCTCGCGTTGTTGAGGAACGCAATAGAAATGCGGGACTTGCGTTCTGGAACAGAAACGCGATCCTCGCGTTGCTTAAAAGAAACGCGAGTATGAACCTCGCGTTCTGAATCTACAGAACAGATTGTCTTTGCAGAATCTTCAATCTGTTATCGACGTGCGCGACGCCTTCATCGACGTTCAGCATTTCGGTTAAGCCGCAGGGGTTGTTGGGAATCTCCAGCAACCTAGAATTGCAAAGTTTGGAGAGGAGAATGAAGGCGGAATTGATCTTCACCGTCACTTTGATCGTGCGCCGACGCTTTTCCCTGCAGGCCTCCTGAGAGACGTTGATGCAGGTGTATAGGCTGTACGAGAGATTTTCAGAACCTCTTCAGAAGTGGCACCCTTTGTGTTATGAGCAGTGGTGCGGGTCACTTCAAAAGTAATCTCCGAAGAGATTCGAAAGCGAGTCTCAGAAGAGATTTTATGGTATTGCCGCATTGCCTTAGGACTGGTGAAGCCTGAGGAAAGGAATTCTGTAATACCCCGTTTCCAGAATACGTACTTAGTTGCGTATTCAGTTTTCCGATCGTATTTTTCGATTTACTTCCTGTAATTGACCGTATTTAATTTCAAATATTATTTTCCAATATTTTAGATTTTATATGATTTTCTGGAATTTTCCTGAATTAATTGAAAATCTTCAAAACCGGTGTCGACCAGTGTCGCTGATCGATTCCCGGATTTTTATCTTACAAACAGTTAGGAAATTCTAGAAAGTCCTTTAGGCATTATTTCTTAGAATCGTATTTCTTACCTAAATACTTTTTCTGAGAATTTTATGATTTTATGAAAATTCCACCGGAGTCGGTAGCTAACTGATTCCGGGATTTTTAGTTTTAAAACTATAAATTATTTCTCCAAACGAATTTCGCCATGAGTCTTAAAATATTATTATTGATTTTTGCTAAATTTTACGAGTCGTTCCAAGATACTTGATTTCGGGACGATTTCGGTATTTTCCGAAATGTTTTCCGCATCTTCGACTTAAACCCGGGAACTTGTCTTTTTATATTTTTATTTCTAAGTCTAAGAAAATATCTTCATTTATAAATTCTTTTCCTTTTTCCTTTCTCTTGTTTTCCTTTCCTTCCTTCACAAGCCACAAGATTTCCAATTTCCAAAAATTCCAATCTTTTTCAATTTTCCAACAAACTCCACAAAACTCCACACACTTCCTCATTAATGCCCCTCTTTCTCTCTCTCTTCCATGGCCGGCCAAGTGGCCAAAAGAGGGACACCTCACCTCCCCTATTTGCAAAAAACCCCCTCTCTTCTACCTTATTTACAACTCCTTTACAAAATCTAAAACCTATATAAACATTTCCTTTACATTTCTTTTCCTTTTTCTTCATTTTCACCAAAGATTTAGCCCTCACCAAATCCTCCTCCATCTCAAACTCCACCACCAACTCCAAAAGCTCACCTAAGTCTCCATCTCCTCTTCAACTACCACTACTTTGGAATTGAGATCGTAGTTTTCTTCGTCGTTTATATCGCCAAGGATCAAGTTGGTGATATCGTCGACAACAACCTTTTCGGAACTCGTAAAGCTTCAAGTAGCCGTTCTTTGTGAGTATTTTTACTCACCAAGACTTGTTCAATTCCTAGTATACTGGTGGTTACAATTCATGTATGCTTATGCCTTCAAAATCATGTTTTTGGACCATCAAACACAACCATCAGAAATTCTGTTTTGCACTCTGTTTTCCCACGAGTAGTCGACTTGACCTAGGTATTAGTCGACTAACCCATCTGTTTTGAAACGTAACCTTTTCTGGAACACAGTTTTAGTCGACTTAGACTATCTATTAGTCGACTAGAAATCTTTGTTAGTCGACTACACTTTCCACCCTAGTCGACTAACTTTTCCTGAATCAGAAACTCAACTCTCTGTATCACAGACTTAGTCGACTTAAGTATCTGTTGGTCGACTTATAATCATTGTTAGTCGACTAACCCTTCCACCTAGTCGACTAACTTTTCCCGAAACAGAATTCCAACTCTCTGGAACCCAGTTTTAGTCGACTAGTCCAGACTGTTAGTCGACTAGAGACCACTATTAGTCGACTAACCATTCCACCTAGTCGACTAACTTTTCCTGAAACAGAATTCCAACTCTCTGGAACCCAGTTTTAGTCGACTAGTCCAGACTGTTAGTCGACTAGAGACCACTATTAGTCGACTAACCATTCCACCTAGTCGACTAATTTAGGCTGTTTATTATAGTTGATTTCTTTTCTGAATTTGGATCATACCCTTGATACATGTGGGATATATTATTCTTGTTTATGCTTCATGAATGGTACTTCATGACCTGTTACTTGATGGATGTTGCCTCTTGTTACTTCATGGCTTGTTATTGTATATTCTCATTTCATAACTTGCTAATTAACGAATATCACCACTTATCATGCTATCTCTTAACACCAAGTATGATACACTTGACTTTTGTATAAAATGGACCAACTTACATTGGGTCGGGGGAAAACATGTGGATATCAATATGTGTTCATGTTTACAGTGGCATTAGGTATGTTGTGCAACTATATTTCCGGTCTAACCTGTGGGCCTCCAGGGGACCGAGGGGAGTGCTTGCTCCCTCCTTACTGGTACCATCATGATAAAGGGCATACATAAGTCCCTCCTGTTAGCCTAGCGGCTGGTTTCCGTCATCAAGCAACGGAACAATCCTGGACCGTTGTCCCGGGCATGTACGGGACCCACTGTAAACATAGTTCGTTGATAATCCCGCTGGTTTCCAATAACAACCTTGCTTTACTAGGATATGGATCTATGTGCCCTGGGACGCTGGGTAACATAGCTAGATATCACAGTAAGACAAGTAATAATAATAAAGGACGTTAACTGTGGATCTATTGTATTCGGACTTTTACTCTTTATGCTTCCATTACTTGTTGATTTGTATTCATTATACTGTTCTAACTCTCATATTCTGGTCTCTTAGCCATTTGGCTGTAGCATGTTCATTGTTGGGAGGTCCTGACTCACTTGGATTTGTATATTCAGGTTCCGAAGCTTGGATCGAAGTGGAGCCTTCCACAGAGGATCAAGCTTTTCTTAGTGAGCAGGCAGACTAGTCCCAGTCCTTTGTGCCAGATTTCTCTTTTTGACTCACGGGATCTTCATCCTACTCGTGAGCATTTTGTGTTCATATTGTATCTTTTACTTTTAGACTTGGTTGTGATAAAGGATACATGTAATGTGTAATATTTTATCATATCTTGTGATAACTTGTACTTGTACTTTTAAGTTGGCATATGTATGAATATCACGCTTTGTCGTGTACTCTGATCCTTGTTGTACTACATGCTTAGCGTATATACGTGGGGGCATTTTCTGACCTACGTATATACGTCGCAGTGACGTCCCCGTATCCGTGGGATCGGGGCGTTACAAATTCCTTAAACTTTTCTTAGTCGAATTCAACGATGAGGGATTCTACCGTCTTCCCGAGGAGTCGGACATCGGCTTGCGCCACGGCGTTCTCGTCAGTAGAGAAAGAAGTCCCCAGCGGAGTCGCCATCTTTTACTTGGTCGGAAAAGTCTAGTCGATGTAAAGTTTCTTTGAATGGCTGAAAATTTACAACGGAACAATTCCGATTACAAAAGAGGGAAGAAGATATGATTCCCCTTTGTTTAAGATTGGATTCTTCATGTGGCGATGGAGAGCGATTCTTATTTTTCGTTGACCGGCTGACTGTCGAGCTTTTCTTCAGGACACTCTCAGAGATCAATCAGAAAGGAACTCTATTTTTAATACACTAAGTGTTTAGAGTCCACTGATTACTCATTTCTCTCTCCCTCTTAGAAAGCAAGAAGCTTTTAGCTTTTAGCTTGAGAATTCTCAGCTCTCAATCTCAGAAAAAAACCTTCCCCCTCTTCATAGCTCCTCAGGATATTTATAGGGAGTCATAAGGGTATTATTGTCCCCTAAAATCCCTCCATAATGGGAATTAACTCTCCCATTACTTGGGGAATTAATTGACCCAGTAGTGGGGGTTAGTTACAACAGAAACGTGAGTCTCGCGCTGGACGCGGACCTCGCATTACTTGTTGTAGATGTTGTCGTCTCATTAGAATGCAGGGTTGCTCAGACCCGCGTCTGAAGTGAGACGCAGGGTTTCTCAGACCCGCGTCTGACATGGAGCACCGAGTTTGTGCAACCTGCACTTGAAATAGGACGCGGGGTTGCTCAGACTCGCGTGAGACGCGGAGTTCCTCAGACTCGCGTTGGATAGAACGTGGAGTTACTCAGACTCGCGTTGAACGCGGTTTACTCAGGCCCGCCTCTGAAGTCTCTGTGCTTCTTTGGACGCCAGGTCCACGTTTCAGTTTGAAACGCGACCTTCGCGTTGAAGTTAGGTTCGCTATGGTGATTTTTGAACAGCCTATACGCTTATCTGAGTTCATACTGTGACTATAGTCGTAGTTCATTTAAATTGGCATTTCTGAATAAAATTTGAGTGTTAATTTTGTCTCAGTTATAACAATATATGATTTATACTTACTGCGACATTGGTCACAGTTCTTATTACCAATAAAAAAAAGTAACAAAAAATAGCGACCAAGGTTGCTGTATTCTAAGCAGCTTATTTTTCAAAGACAGCGACTTTAGCCGCATTTAAACAAAAAAGTTATACAAGACTGCGATCAAGGTCGCAGTATTCTAAACAACTTAATTTTGAAAGCCTGGTCACAGTATTCTAAACAACTTAATTTTAGAAGACTACGATTTTGGTCGCAGTATTCTTAAAATAAACAAATTAAAAAAGCTCAAAGTCGCAATTTATAGCTTGAAATATTTTTAAATAACTTATTTTTAAAATTATTAATTTCAAAATTTGCGATTTTGAGTTGGGGTCTTCGGTAAAGAAACAAAGTAAAAAAAACTCAAAGTCGGAGTTTAAATTTTGAATTTTTTTAAAAATCCCTTATTTATTTCTAATTATTATTTTTTAAATAGTACGACTTTGATCTTATTCATTATAAAAAAAAAAAAAATTTGCTCGGTGATTTTTAAACGAAAATTTCTCTGAAAATCACAAATTTTTTCCTCGGTAAATATTTGTGTAGGATAAGCTTTTGCTAGGTTATAAGTAAACCTGACAGTATTTTGGTCAATTGGTACA
Organism: Agave tequilana; assembly: GCA_038442645.1. NCBI lineage: Eukaryota > Viridiplantae > Streptophyta > Magnoliopsida > Asparagales > Asparagaceae > Agave > Agave tequilana. Next base: position 30,790 of record JAVJIF010025008.1, on the reverse strand, counting down.
GTAAAGTGATTGATGGCCCGGGATTTTTTTTGGCTTCGTTACTGCCTACACTCTGCCACAGAGATTGCGTCACGTCGCCGTCGGCTGAGGTATAGAAACACAGGTATGTATATATGTATGTATGTATGGGACGCAGAGTTACTCAGACTCGCATTGAACGTGGTTTATTCAGGCCCGCGTCTGAAGTCTCTGTGCTTCTTTGGACGCCAGGTCCACGTTTCAGTTTGAAACGCGACCTTCGCATTGAAGTGAAGTTTGCGTCTGATGACTTGTCCTTGGTGATTTTTGAACAGCCTACACCCATATCTGAGTTCATACTGTGACCATAGTCGTAGTTCATTAAATTGGCATTTCTGAATAAAATTTGAGTGTCAGTTTTGTCTCAGGTATAACAATATATGATTTATACTTACTGCGACATTGGTCACAGTTCTTATTACTAGTAAAAAAAGGTAACAAAAAACAGCGACCAAGGTCGCTGTATTCTAAGCAGCTTATTTTTCAAAAACTGCAATCAAGGTCGCAGTATTCTAAACAACTTAATTTTGAAAGCCTGGTCACAGTATTCTAAACAGCTTAATTTTGGAAGACTACGATTTTAGTCGCAGTATTCTTAAAACAAACAAATTAAAAAGCTCAAAGTCACAGTTTATAGCTTGAAATATTTTTAAATAACTTATTTTCAAGATTATTAATTTCAAAATTTGTGACCTTTGAGTTGTAGTCTTCTTTAAAGAAACAAAGTTAAAAAACTCAAAGTCGAAGTTTAAATTTTGAAATTTTTTAAAAATCCCTTATTTATTTCTAATTATTATTTTTTAAATAGTACGACTTTGATCTTATTCATTATAAAAAATTAAAAAAAATCTGCTTGGTGATTTTTCAACGAAAATTTCTCTGAAAATCACAAATTTTTTGTTCGATAAATATTTGTGTAGGATGAGTTTTTGCTAGGTTATAAGTAAACCTGACAGTATTTTGGTCAATTGGTATAGTAAAATGATTGATGGCCCTCTTAGCGGGATTTTTTTGGCTTCGTTACCGCCTACACTCTGCCACAGAGATTGCGTCACGTCGCTGTCAGCTGAGGTACAGAAACACCATGTATGTAGGTATGCATGCATGCATGCATGGATGTATGTAGATTAAAGACTGCATATAGATTGCAATACTCTATATTTTCATTGTACTCTATGACTATAAATATGAGCAACAAAAACTACAGTGTATGAAGTTTTGAAGTTAAACACACACTTCATGGCACTTATAGCAGATCCATCAGTACAAATAGCTGAGTATATACAAACAATCCCAAACATCAATTACCATAGAAAATTTAATTAAAGGGCAATTATTTTTTGCACTTCTTTATGAAAATAATTTTACAGCCAGCAGGACACTAACTACAATTTCTCATCTTTTATTCCACTTGTTCTATGCTCCTGTTTAACACCCCCCTCCCACAATTTCATCCCCCAAAAATTATTTATAAATAAGAAAAAAGAATAATGAATCAAAGTATTGTAAATTTCCTTTATGAGGAACTTGAGTAGCTTCTCATTTCATGTAACCATATGAAATGAATGAAAGGCCTCTCCTCTTCACTGGCCCAGCCGCGAAGATCTCTCTTCGAAATCGACTCATTTCTCTTCCTCTCTGGACAGTCTGGGCTCCGCAGGATGAACCTGCTACATGATTGCACATCAACAAAAACATATCACTAAACTTGTTACTATTTGAATTAAATCGTAAATACAAATTCTTTGTTTCACCCAAATTAGTAGCATTTCAAGCAGATGGAGTATCTTGCCTGCGGGAATCTGTCATCGTTGATGCTTCGGGTCCTGAACTTAAGTTCTCCTCTTCTGGTTGTGTACTCATCCAAAATTTCAGCATCATTGGTATCCAGACTATTGTCAGTGGTTGATGTGTCCCTTTCCTGCAAGAAATGTAAACATTTCATGTTAAAGCATTATATATGTACATGCCCCCCTTTATCTTTTTAGGCAATATAGATGTAAAATGTTTGATAGTGTTACAATATAGATTTAAAATGTTTGACAATGGAGCACCTCATTATCCTCTTTTGCATACTAATTGGGATCTTCTTTATCCAACTTGTGAGTGGTCACCCGGGGACATTGAGGGTCCTTTCAATGAGGAGGAAAATAGAGTTGCAATATTGGTCTTGGCGTCGATAAAGCACCTTACCGGGATGGATTCACTATTATATGTTTTGAAAGATTTTGGAATCTTGTCAGGCTGGATATTCTCTTATTGTTCAACCAATTCTACAATGGTGAAGGTCTCAACTTTGCTTTGGTTGCCCTTATTCTAAAGATGGAGGGTGCTTCTATGGTTAATGAGTTCCAGCCCATTAGTGTCCTCAATGCCATCTTCAATATTATCTCTAAAATCCTTGCTAACGAGATTCACCCTTTCATTCATGTTCTTGTGGATCAAGTGCAATCGGCCTTCACTAAGAATAGAAACATTCTTGATAGTGTTTCTTGTGCTCAAGAGATTCTTGCGGCCTCTCCCTACTCCAATATTGAGGCATTATTCCTCAAGCTTGACTTTGAAAAGGCTTTTGACGCCATAAGTTGGGACTTTCTCTTTGAACTATTACTAGCAAGAGGGTTCGGGCATCGTTGGATTGGATGAATTAAAACTTGTTTGCTATTCGGAACATCCTCCATCCTTGTTAATGGGAAGCCGACAAGTACATTCAATGCCATAATGGTCTTTGACATGGAGATCCACTCACCCTTTACCTCTTCATTATTGTACCAACACTCTCACTAGAATTCTCTTATTTGCAAGCAGTAATGGTAGCATCCAACAGGTAGGCTCCCTCCCTTGGCCGAGCCTACATTATGCCGAAAACACACTTCTCCTTGTGCCGGGCGATGCTAAATCCCGCATCACTCTTAAGCTACTTCCCGAGCCTACATTATGCCGAAAACACACTTCTCCTTGTGCCGGGCGATGCTAAATCCCGCATCACTCTTAAGCTACTTCTTTATTCATTTGAGATGATGACGGGTCTCAAAATCAATTTTCACAAATCATATGTCTACAACTTGAGTAGATGTGAAGAGATAGGTATGAGAGCCGCTTTCATTCTCAATTACAATCTTGGTTCTCATTACCATTCAAGTACCTTGGGCTACCAATCAAAGTAACCTCACTCACAAAGAAGAATTGGCAACCACTTATTGAAAGAGTTCAGAAAAAACTTGCCACTTGAAAGGATAGTGCTCTATCTAAAGGCGGTCGGCTCATTCTCGTGAACTCCGTTTTATCTTCATTGCCTCTATACTTTATGTCCTAATATCTTCCGGAGTGGGTGATCCTGGGCATTGACTGTATCCGCCATGCCATTTTTTGGAAAAGGCAAAAAGGACATTCATGAAGGGGTGGCTTGATTAATCGGCAACTTATTTGCTCCCATATTAAATCAAGGAGGTGGGGGAGCATGTAATCTTCGGGCCTCCAACCTTGCTATTCTATCAAAGTGGTAATGGAGACTTTTTCATGATCCACAAAATCCGTGGGTGGCTCTTATCTTACATAATTACTATATAAGACGATGACCTTTTGATTTGCATCACACTATCTGGGCATGTCTCCCCCTTTTGGAGAGGAGTCCTCAAGGCCTCCACGGTTTTTTTCTCCGGCATCAAAATTAAAGTGGGTGACGGATGCTCGATTAGATTTTGATTTGACCATTGGGTGGGTGATGCTACACTTGCTTCCACGTTTCATGATCTTATCTTGCTTGCCATGGATCCATCCGCATTGATGAACACTCAAACTTACCTTATTGATGGAAGAATGATTTGTGCTCCATAATTTAGAAGATCATATCTACATCGATCTAATGATATCAACAATCTCCTAATTCTCATCCAATCGGTAATTCTCTCCACCTCAAGTCCGGATGTTCGTCATTGGAAGCTCAAGGATGATGGCTTATTCACCGACAATTCTCTTTATAGAAGTCTTACCGGTTTTCAAAATGAGACTAAATATTTTCGGTGGCGTAGGACTACACAAGCCTTATTGAAATGCAAGGTGCACATGTGACTTTCATATCATGACCTTTTAACGGGAGATAATCTTGCCAAATAAGGTATCTTTACTTCATTATTGTGCCCGTTGTGGGGGCTACTCCGGAGACTAACATTCATATCTTTCTCCGTTGCCGCTTCACTTTGGAACTTTGGGTGCCGGTATGCAACCGCCTTGCATTATTTTCTTGGCCACTTTCAATTGCATCTCTTTAGGGTGATGGCGGCTGTCGAATATCCCACACAATAAAGTTAATCAATGGGATTGTTTTGTCACTGCCATCATTTGGGTAGTTTGGAATAAACGGACCCGAAGGATCTTCCAAACTAAATCTTCATCTATTGTGGTGCTTTGTAGGTCTAATTTCATCTTTGGTGGCTCTTTGGTGGTCCCACTTCAAGATCCACGGTGTCGAAGACGAGTTAGTTAGTTTGTTGCTCATCCGGCAATTTCTATGAAACTTGATGTTTTACTTGTGATGTGCAAGTTTTAACCCATCCCACCACGACCCATCCTCTTGTATTTCATATTCTTCATTGTTTTAATAAATATCCTCGGGGGCTAAGGCCCCACTTGACCTCAAAAAAATAGATGTAAAATGTTTTATCTCTACTATCGTAATGCTAACTCTATAAAATATGCATTGGTTTTTCCTCCTTCACTAAGCAAACGTTCTCAATTACAAATTTACAGAGGAAACTCCCTCATATGATCCAGAGCTTTAGTACTATCCCTCAAATTTACAAAGGAAAAAAAATAAATGAAAATAAATAAAGAACAGAAAGAAAGAAAACATTTTTGTGCTTTCTCATTATAAAAAGCATCATCCCGTCATTATTCTTCTCTTTGCTGCATATAGTTGTTTAATAAGAAACAATGGCCAAGAAAAATAGTGGATATTGCCATATGTATCTACTGTATTATACTGCAATTGAAAGCATGTTAATGTATTAAGTACATGAAATGCACGTGCATAATACTATGTAGGTAAAACTGAATTAAGGATGATACTACATTATACATATGTATGTATGTGCTTATGTAGGTGAAAGTGAGAATCGTCTAGAAAACATGCATAAGAATCTAACTTGCGATGTTATTGTGGCACCAAAATGAGAAAACGTATAAAGAATCTTGCATGGTTCCCACATCAGCATCATATAATTGAAATTGGCATACCTTAAATGAGAGTGAGAGTGCACGGTCAGGGGCTCCAGCGATTTCTTCATACTCTGCAGCATCCAGTTCTTGCAGGTCACGTGGATGAAAGAATTTAGGGAGGATATATTGCCTGATGCTAATCATCAAGAAAAATGGCAAAGGGAAGAGAATTCCGGCAATTGGTATCCAGGTCACTCCAAAGCACAGCAGGAGATACAATATTTGGAAGATAGTAAAGCCCGCTATTGCCTTAAAGGGCACAGTCTCCACAAACGAAACATGGTCGCCTAGTAAATTCTGCCAAGGTGATATAAGAAAGAAAAATCGTTAAATTTAGTATTCTATGCAGTATAGTACGTTTTGCCTTACGAGTGCAGCAAGTTTCATAAATTGTAACACGGTGTATATCTACATAACAGACTAAGTATGATAAGGTTCAAGGTGATAAGATACAAATTAATCGAAGGAAGGGAAATAAGACATGGCATTATCTGCGTGTATGTGAGGTTATGGGTTTACCATAAATTGCTTCTCACACTTTCGGGCTTTAATCAGATATAAAACACAAAAAGGAAATGACAATTAGTCTAGTGCGTCATCATTATTAACCACTGTTCAGCAAAGATAAGTTTGACTAAAAGGCAATTAGTTGCAATCGCTTAGGCACCCAGTTAGAGTATCAGACCATGGATCATTTTCCATTAGGAGTCGCTCCTACCATTACCCACTCCCTTATCCCTCCCTGGTTTGAATTATCAACCTAGGAAACTTGTGCAAGTTCCCAGGAAAAAAATTGCAACAAAGAAAATTGCAAATACATTTACTTCACATATTGTCTACAAAGAAGAGTTCGACTTACTTGAAACGACGGCGAGGAGTGATGAACAGAAGAAGTATTCTTTCCCAGAATTGGTTTCCAGAAGGCTATCAATTGCCATATAAGCAAAATAGCCCCAGAGAACAGATGTTGGGATCATCTTGATAACAGGCATGGCGAAAAGACAAACACCAACCAGAATTGATTGCAACAGGTTGGTTACTCTCTGCTCATTTACTCGAACAGGCAAATGAGCCTCAATGTGTGTGTCAGGATCGAACGGAGCGTTTTGCTCGCCACTAGTTTCATCTCCCATAACTGCATTCTTCAAGTTCTTCAGCTCTTTTCCTACAGATGCAGTCTGCACAAAAGAAATGCTTGCTAGTTATTAAATGTTTTCAAGTTTTGACGCATTGTGCAAACACAAAACAAGAAGAAAGTTCAAGTAAGAGAAGAGTTTAAGGAACCACATGATCTAATCTCCACGATGATATTTAGAGAGAGAAAAGATACCAAAAAGGACAATGTAGTCAATGAAACAGAAAAAACCTCAGGTAACACAGAGAAATGATGAGAGGTTCAGTGGCTAGTATCCATGAAAAGGTGCAATAAAGGAGTCTCATAATATATGACTATAAGGAATCTGGATTAAAGAGTAAGGACCTTGGTTTTTGGTGTCACCACCTCAGTAGTGTCGATGTCCATTTGTATGAACACCTCTTGCATTTTACCATATATTTCTGAGCTGGTGGCTTGTTGTTTCATACCCTCCTTAGCAGTCTTAACCATCTTCTTCCTCAGTTGCTAAAAATTTAAAATAATAATAATAAAATATAAAACCATTTATTTTCTAAACCAAATTAATGGACCAAAACAGCAATATGGCAGGCAGAACTTTACACACCTGCCTCTTGAGAACAGAAAGGCTCTTTGTGTGCATGGGGGACTGAGGGAGAACCCCATTTGAAGGAGGGATTCCAAGTAACCCACAAATCAAAACCTGAAATTTGAATAGCGAGCATGAACCCGTCATAAATCATGAGATATGCATGGATAAATGTGAATATATAAAATGAAAGATGACAGGGAACAGATAAATACCATGACCCCAAGGATCAAAATATCATAGTGATAAGCAGAAGGATTTTTGAGGTTAAATTCCTTTTGCTGAGCCATCTGGGAAGCAACACTGTGATCAAAAAAATAAAGGCCTGTGACCATCAGGGCAGGCACAATAGCTGCAAATCTGTACATCGGGGGAACCGACATCAAGTCCTGCAATTTCCAATTAACACAAAGTTCAGTTTTTGTAAGCAATAAACAGGCATTGAAAATATGATGACCAAATATGTTGAAAGAAACATGCATAACCAACACACTATCGCCTATTTTGTTCATTGAAAGTTTGAAACCTTGATGACTGTCTATGTTGCACCGACATGGCCACTCCAATACGGACATGATACTCAGATACGTGGCACATTCTTAAAAATACACACGACTCGTGTATCCGACATGCGTGTTGGACGCGTTTTGGACACAACACGGCTCCATGATGGGAGTGTCAGTACTATATAGATGACTGCAATCACTAACAGGCTAACAACCACAAAGATAAATCTTTTTTTTTTCCCTATAGTAAACGGTCAGTCATCACAAACTTCTCATATATTGCAACTATACTAAGAGGTGCTTGGCACAGTGCTAAAGGGAAATGCATCCACTGGGGAGGCTGGGGTTGGATCCGTGAAAATGGAACTAAGGTGTATCTACATCTCAAATGAAACATTTACAATGTGTTCATCATCACTCGAACAAACAAGAAGATTGTCTAGATTGACTCTCAACCAATTGAAACACCAGGGAAGGTTTACTACAAAAAAATATTTGTATAAATATAGATAAGTAATCAGATAAAGATACAAAAATCAATAAGCATTGGTATAATATATCAGTATATGCAGATGAAAGCAAATTAATGAAATGAATGTTTTTTTCCTGTGCATGTTCCAAACACTAAATACATGACAAATTCTGCAATTAAAAGAAGTTTACCTTAGGTTTAATTCTTTTCTTTCCATTGAATTAATTACTAAAATAAATTGACAAATAAGAAACGAGAGTATTCCATGAGAAATTTATTACCTGTGCAACACTCCAATGCTTTAAGGATTTAGTGTCCCAAGGAAGGGGACTATAAAGCCTTCGAGGAACTCCAGTCGGAATGCTTTCGGGGACTGCATATGACATTGCTGTCCAAACCAGAATCATCAGGGGAACCCCATAGTCTGCAATGAAACTTCTCATGCCTCCTGCATTCATCAGTTATTGTCCAACTTTAGTACCATTCATAGATTGGAGCTGATAGGCCTCGGTCATATAAGTAACCTGTTCCATATCGCCATGCCCTTGCCCCTCTGCTCTTTAGAGACATGAACAACACTCCAGCCGAGAATATGATCCCAAGAGTCCATTTGTATATCGCCACACAAACTGGTAAATTGGTAGATCTTCTTCCTCGCCTTCAGGAATGCTAAATTCACCCACTACTCCTGAGACAGACAAATGTCACAAGTAAATTAAGTAATTTAAGGCTTGATGGATGGATGATGGATTTATCTTCAATTTTTGATTTAAAATGCACCTTGATGGCCTGTTGGATGAAAAGTACTGTGATCAACATCCCAAAAAGCTCATCTGCAATCCTTGTAAATTTGCTAATAATAGAAGAAGCATTAAATATTGCAAGAAGGATCAGCATTAAAGCAGTCCAGATCCAGACCCTGCAAAAGATAAATGAAAGCACAATTCAAATTATTTGAACTAGAAAAAGACATTACAGTGTAAAGCAGCTTCCAGTCCAATTGCACTACCATCCAGTCCAGGGCAAGAACAGATGTGTTCCAAGACCATCCTGCCCTTTGGCAAAATGGTACATGTAAGAATACATTATCACTGTGGGTTCAGCAACGCCTAGTATCAACATAGGCTGGCCACCAAGCACCGAATGTATGATGCCACAAAGCGCAGTCGAAGTTAAAGTGTCCACTGTGCTCAGTAATCCATCTAGAAACAAGTCGACATACACAAACTCTCAAATATTGGTAGCTCGAAGATTTGCTAGTTCAAAAGAGTTCAAAAGAGTTCAAAATGCGTATAGCTAGAGTCTAGACTAAATTTCATCAATGGATTCTGACCTGTATCTTTACTTAGCTGCTCCCCGAAAGCAATTACAGGGAGGGCGGATGCGAAAAAAATGTACATGGTAGGAGCAAGTATTCTAACATGAAGACAAGAATCAGTCAAGGTGCAAGTTGGGCAAAAAGTAACAATATCAATGATTTGTCGTTTGATAAATATACCTGAGGCCCGTACGATATCCTCCAACCCAATCTTGCTTATAGCAAGCTGCCCTTCCTTTAAAATCCTTGATGACACCCTTAAATGGAGTCCCCATTCCTACTGAAAGAAATAATCAGTAAAGAAACAGAGATGAGTTGATCAATTTGAATTCCTAAACAGTAATGAACAATGCCCATTGCTTCAGCATTTGAATATAGCAAGGTTAGAGAACTCAAAATATAGAAAGAAAAATGGCAATGGTTTTTGAAGTGTATTTTAAAAAAATATTGAATTTCATAATTGCTACATCATAATGTTGGCTCTACAGGTCTAGAAACTATTGAAGAAAACTAAAGAAGCATAAGGCATTACGGAGTACCAAACAATTTGGTGGAAAGAAACATAAAGCCAACAACTTTCGTATTCCAAGAAATTAATAAAGAAAAATTGTTCTAATAAACACTGGCAGAGGGAGGGGATCTAGGCGGTCATGTGACCCCCCGACCCCACCCAAGAAAAGCTTTGGCCTGCGTAATTTGTCCCCCCCCCCCCGGTTGGGTCAAGGCACTCTCTTAGGCCCGCATGGATTAAATTCGCAGCGGTATCTAGGTCTGCATGGCCCATGAGTTAAATTCGCTCTCAGCCTCTCTCTCTCTCTCTCCCTCTCTCTCTCAACTGTCGTAGAGAAACCATGCCCATCCCCATGGTCTCGATTTGGGCCCGCTTGGGTTTCACAACGGGGGCCAACTCGCGACGGCTCTCGGGCTCTCTCTCATCTCTTATCTCTCATCTCTGTTGGTTGCAATAGAGAAAACATCCCTAATAAATTCACAGCGGCATCTAGGTCCACATGGGTTAAATTCGCTCTCAGTCTCTCTCTCATTTCTGATCTCTAATATCGGTCTTTCTCTCACCGCTCTCAGCCTCTCTCCAGTTTCTATCTATTTCTCTCAAATTCTTAAATCTCTAAATTCATCCCTTCTCTCTCAAATCTCAACTCACACTCAAATCTCTAAATCTTAAAATCCCCAAATCTCATCTCCACTCTCTTGATCTCTCTCAAATCCCTAAAAGCGGTGATTGGAACTAGGCGGCTTCCATGGGACCACAACTCACGAGCCACACCCACCTCCTCATCGTCCCGTTGGTATGCTAAAATTTTTTTAGTTTAGAGTACTCATTAATTTTGTTTATCTTGCCATTGTGATAAATTTTTAAAATTTTTATTGTTCATTATGACATAATTATTTAATTAATGATAATATGCAAAAAAAATAGAAAAATCATTATAATAAAATTAGTTAATTAGTGATTAGGGTGTTGTGTTTTGTACTTTGTTATAATCTTATAGAGCTTGCATGTTGAATGTATATTGTGGATGCATTATTTGGAAGTTTGCTAATAATATATATTGTGATATCAAATTATGCAAAATTATCGATAGCTGATTTTTTTTGTATGTATTTGTTCTAAATGAGTAATATGTTATATCTTTGAAGTTGAAAATATAGTTTCATTTTGTAACAACCGCTTTTATGTAATAAAATATCGGTTGAAAGTTTTTGAGTTTGAGACCCTTCCTTTCTCTTAGTCTCTTAAAAATGAAAACTATTATATTATTTATCATATATAATTTGATATTATTAAATGTGATTTTGTATCCCCCGGCTTTGAAATCCTAGCTATGCCACTACTAATATATACTTTCTCTTTAGGGACATCAATACAAGCAAAATGATCTTGATTCTATAGGTCTACCTAACAATTCATTCCAAAATTTGAATTTGGGGGTAAATTGCACATAACTCTGATGGGAATATCTGGTTGGTTTAGCTTGTTTTAGTTGGTTGGGATATTTATCTTTATTTGTTTTAGTTAGCTAATTTAGTTAGCTTATTTTATTTTATTTTAATCTCACATTACTTGTGGTGAAAAGTTTCCTGTAATGTAGTCATATAAAAAATCAAAACTGCTTATGAATTTCTTATTTGATGATTAATAATGAAAATTATTTGTTTGAGCAATTGTTAGCCAGTGTGCTTTTTGGTAAGATGCCTTAGAGAGAAAGTCTCGACAATTTTCTCGAGTTACGAATCTTAAGTTGAGATTTTCTAGTGTTTGTTCCTAATTATTCTCCTTCTTATAGTTTGTTCCATATCAACTTGGTATCAGAGCTAAAAATCCTAAAAAAGAATTCATCCACAAGAATTTCTTTTTTCATAAAATTTTTCCTTTCCACAAAAACCCTAACTTCAACAAGCCTTAGTCGCCATCAAATCTCCACAAAACAATAGTTCCCCTTTTCAATCCTAAATCTTGTAAAAAAAAGATAAAAAAGAAAAATCAGCAAACAAAACACAAGTGCCATCACCCTGCATCCACTTTTCTCTCTTGTTTTCTATGCCTCACCGTCGCCAGCACCCCAATACCCACTCGAGGCTTCACCATCGTCCTTTCCCCCTCGACCACCACAACCGTGTCATCATGCCACCGTCGTCGCACTCCTCCAACTTAAATTGTGCCGTCAACTCACCTCTCTCTTCCTCTCGTTCTCTCTTCCAACCTCTCTCGTCATGCCTCCCTTGACAACCACAATCGCACCGCCGTTTTCTCGTCCTCGACGCTCGTGCTCCACCAGCTCTGGACCTCATGCTTGTCCTTCACCAGATGTGGTCGAGCTCTAGCCTTCGCCGCCAGATCTCACAGACAACGGCCCCCTAATGCGACAGCACTCCACTGCCTCCCTCCCCTCTCAACGTTGGCAACCATTAACAACAACCACACCTCCTCAGTCGCAACCTCCCCTGCCACGTTGCTGGCACGACGACAGCACCAACCATCATTAATAACATCATCAGCATCAATAGTAGCACCACCCGATGTCTCCTCGACCTCGGCTTCCACCGAGCGTCGCCACCGTCGAACAGCCACCTTACCACTACTGTCGCCGCCTGATTCCCCGCCAACCGCCCAACGATGTGAAGCCTCAGCGACCTCGCCTACTTCATCCAGCGCGAAGCAGGACCGAGTCCCACTCAGATTCAGCACAGGATCCAACCGAGTCCAACCCGACCCGGATTCGCCTTCAAATTCAGGTCCAACCTGACTGAGCCAACTCAGTCCCGACTCGGTCAACTCAGTCCCAATCAGTCAACAAAAGCTCCACATCCAGTTTCAGGCCCGATTTGAACCTGAGTCGCATGATTTTCGAGGCAGTCTTTTCCCAACTCACACTACTGGTGTTCCAGGAGTTTGTGCGTGATTTTCAGCCCATAGTTGTGGATATTTCTTTGAGAAAGCCTAGAGAAATCCTGCTTGGGCATGAATGACTCACTCCCTCGGGTAAAATTTGTCTTGATCTGAATTATCAATTGCCAGTTACTTGTTCTACTAGTGAACTGCAGTATATTATAGTTAAATTGTACTCGCTTCTATCTAGTATTTGCATCCTTGTGTGTATTCTGAACATTTATATGATTGCATTTGTCGCATTTATATGTGAACTTTAGGGTATTATAATTTTTCCCATTAAATGCACGCATTTAACTTGTTTGAGTTTACGATTTTACACTGCATCCGCTTGTTTGCTTGATTTCGCATCTGTGTTGAAAACTTGGTGTATGTGTCATAATCAAAAATCCAATATGATAATCAAGATAACAAAATAACTGACATGTTAGATAAACTTGATCATATAATTAAACAACTTTGGAAAATGCTAGAATCTCAAAACACAAATGCACATGATGGTCCCAGTGATTATGAATGTCAAGAAGGCTACAGGCACTGTCTCTTAGACAAATTACACAACTTCCGTCAAAATGATTTATCCGTTAGAGATTACATAGCCAGATTTGAAGACTTAATTCATTGTTGTGATATGAGAGAGCTTTGTTCCCAGGCCATAACCATGTTTGTCTCAGTAAGGATTGATATTTTGCGTACTAAGATCACTAGCTCTTATGGTGTGGACTCCATTGAAGATGTTTTTGGTTTTTCCTTAAAGATAGACTTGACTTTCAAGGGGGATAGCCAGTGCCAAAGCTGAGAGCAGTGTTTTAAGTGTGAGGAATATGAATACTATGATTACAGTGCCCTCGGAGAGTCAACATGTTAATATTGTGCCTAGTGATGATGTTGATGATTCGAAAGTTGTTGAGAATGTCCACGTTCATTCGGAGATTTCTAGTGTCGTTGAGGATCCATTAGTCAATCCTGCTACACCGATTATTGATGAGAGTCATGTGTCTTCTGCGGGTACCAATGACGTGAAAGTGTTAGTGGATTCCAGTACACCCATATCTGATGAGACTTATGTTCATGAGGATAATCAAGGAAGTCAGAAAATAGAAATTGAATTTATTGTAGCTACTTCTAGTGTTTTCTCTTCCACTAAGTCACTAGAGTTTCTTAATATGATATATCATGTTAATTCTAGTGCTTCTTTTGTGCTTAGAGTTCTCTCTTAATTTCTTCATATTTTTGGTAACCCTACTAATGTTATATCATTAGCAATGTCTGAAGTACGTCTTCCTAAGAAACTCATGTTTTTCTTTCTTCTATCTTTAAGAGTTGAACCTAGGAGTCTATTGTATTATTGCACATAATGAAACCTCTAGATAGATAGCAATTTGCAATATTGATTATAAATTTGCAGCATTTTCACATAGTATTTTGCAAGAATTTATAGTTGTTAATGAAGTGACGGGTATGTTTCACTCTAAGATTGTGATGATGTTGCACAGTCAGTGTACAGATTCTTATAAGGTTCTGAGAAGGATTGCTTCCATCACCTGCGAGTTGATAGTCCCATGGGATCCTGGCCTCAGTTTGATTTTCAGGGGAGTGGACTCGACTCGATTTGCTACATGTGCCTCTATGGATCAATCATTGCCTATAGCAAATCCACCACAAAAGTCAGCTCCACCTTCGTCGCCTTGGTTCAGCCTGGATGCACATCTGCTGATTTCACGACCACAACCATGGCCTATAATGAAAGCCAGGGAGATATGTACTCAACAGGGTCGAATTTTTCCAAACCCCAGGGGAATGATGGGGACATTTAGTTATTTTAGTTGGTTTGACCAATTTATCTTTGTTTGTTTAGTTGGCTAATTTAGTTGGCTAATTTTATCTTATTTTAGTCTCACATTGCTTGTGGTGGAAGTTTTTTGTGATGTAGACCTATAAAAGGACAAGATTGCTTATGAGTTCCTTAGTTGATGATTGATAATGAAAATTACTTGTTTGAGCAATATTAGTCAGTGTGCTTTTGGATAAGATGCCCTATGAAGAAAGTCCCAACAATTTTTTTGGGTTACAAACCCTACGTTGAGATTTTCTAGTGTTCTTTCTTATCACCTTCTTGTAGTTCATTCCCCATCAAACTCCCTTCAAGAAAAAAAAATCTTCCATTTAATACCCATGTACTATTATCATGAGAATTTGCTTGGAAAACAAATTTGCTAAGATTGATTCCTTTTCTTTTCTAGGAACAACACAAGTTAAACGGGAGTCTTGACCGTACAGTCCTACCTAATAATTCATTCCAAATAATCAAAATAAATTCATTCCAAAATTTGCAACTTGTCTTTGAAATTCTTGATGAACCCCTTAAATGGAATCCCCATTCCTAGCTAAAACTAAAGAAATAGTCAAAAAGAAACAGAGACAGCATTCATGAATTTGAATTCCTCATTTTCAATCAGCTATAACCAAGTGCTTCAGCAGTTGCGTGAGCGTGGTTAGAAAACTAGGAAATTTTGGAAAGAAAATGGGCAATGGCTTTGAACTGTATTTAAAATAAATTATTAAATTTTGTAATTACCAAATCATAATGTTGGCTCTACATGTCTACAATCTATTGAGCTAAAACCAGCAAACTTCAATACAATCAAAAGGGAACCTTAACACTCTATACCCCCAACCTAGCAATTCAGTCCAATATTTGAATTTTGGGGTAAATTGCATATATAACACCCGTCCAGAAAAAGAGTTTTTTTTTTTTTTTTTTTAAATGTGCTAAAGATTGTTTCTTTTTTCCATTTAGAAATTGTATAATAGTCCTACCTAGCAATTCATTGCAAAATTCACATTTTCAGCATAAATTGCATCATATAACAACTCTCAAGAAAACAAATTCAATAATTGAAATGCAGTGTACTCAATTTACAAAGGTACATTCTGGCAAATTGTGACCATAATGTGGGCGGAAGCTGCAAAATTAATCACTATGATAACTGAAAAGAGAGAGAGATTGAAATCGAGAAATACCTAGCTTGTTTCTGCAAAGACGACGAGATCCAAATCTAGATCAAGATCAAGAGCAGGAGGAAGAAGGGCGGAGAAGGTAGAGGAGGGGGAGAGAGAGGAGGGGCGGCGGTAACTGCTCTCTTGTGCTCACCGGCGTGGGCGCGTCAGGGATCGCCCTCTCTCGCTCTCTCTCTCTCTCTCTCCCTTCCGATCCCGACTCTGTTTCTCTCTCCTCTATATTTCTCTCTCCCCGAAAGAACAGGAGGGCGATCCGAATGCTCCCCACGCATCGCCAACCGCCCTTTCAAAACTAACCCGCCGAGGCCCGCGGTGGGCCCCACGCCCCGCGTTGGGGAACCTGCTGGCTCTGCGGGGTCTCGCCAGGCTGGCGTCGTTTCCGTAGGATCTCGCTGCATGCAGAGAGTATGGACGCAACACTAGTTCATTTTAATTATATAATCAATTAACAATTGCTTCATGAGGTGCAGTGCTGAGCAGGAGCTCCGTGTGGGCCCACCACCCCTAGGCTGCTGTCGCAATCAATGAGGCGTTTCACATGAGAAAATGACTTGCCACGTCAGGCGGTCAATGCCTGAGTCAACCTGAGTTGGCGACGGCGAGAATGGGGCCGGCACCAACTGAGAAAGTCAAAAACTAATGCCATTCATACTGCAGTATTATACGGAAACGCCACAGTACACAACGTTTGCCGTGTGAGGACTCTGGGTACGTTTCGTAATTAAATGGTTGATACGGGGTGAATGGTGTTGCTAGCTACCAGACTGCCGCCAGCTCATCGGTTGCTGCCGTTAGCGGCGGTACCAGCTGTAACCGCGTGCTAGCGTGGCCTGAATCTTGGTTCGTCCTGCTCTTTCTCGGACTCTCACTCTCCCCGTTATGGGCTCAAATTTTGGGCCGCAACCCAGTACCTTTTTTAAGAACAGAACAGAGAATTCTAGCGCAATTTTTACCGTTTCGGTCCACAGGGATGTTAAGGTCCGTTCTGAAAACTGGTTGAGGCCCATGTAGCAAGTTTTTTTTGGCTATAATTCAATAAAATATTGGAACTTTCAATCGTTTTTTTTTTGGGTGGGTGGGGGGGGGGACGTAAATTAAAATTACAAATTACAATTTACCATAAACTTTTCTTTGAATTTTGAAGAAATATCATCCCCGGCCTTATGTTAAGCTGGAAGTCACATGTAAATCACATGACAATTTAATGATAAAGTTACCTTTATTTCTCTCAATATCCACTATGAAATTTTAAAAAAAACAAAAAAGAAAAATTACTCTCTCTCTCTCTCTCTCTCTCTCCCCCCCCTCTCTCTCTCTCTCATCGTTTTCTCTCATCTCTCTCTCCTCCCATGCTCTCTGCCCTCCTATCTCCTCCGATCTATCTCTCTATTTTTTTTGAAAATTTTGTGTGTTGTCTTAAATGAGGGTAAATTTGTCTTTCCTTTTTCAGATAGTGATTGTCTTATAGTTTACGGTAGTTTCTTGAAAGTGCCAAATCTCATGGTAGTTGTAGTGGTTAAAAATTTGATACTCACGGAATGATGACACGAGTCCAAGCAACTAAAAGCTTTCGTCAGTCCAGAGCCATTCCAGAAGCTGCTCCTCATTCCAAGGACACTTCCGTCCAGGTAGTTATGATGCTCCGAACCATCTCGGAGTTCACCTCTTTTCGGAGAGTTCAGCTTCACACAAGATAACCACGGTAACAGATCATTCCTTATCTTCGCCTTCAGTAACGCATCATGATCTCCCTCCACTTCCATAACTATAACTCTTATGATTTTGATGATGTAATAAACCTATAAATTTAACTACTAATAAGTTGGATTAGTAGTGTTGTCTTATTTCAGGATAAGACTTCAGTTAGAGGTTTGATGAAATTGAGCAAATATTGCTATATACATAGAAGAATGAAAAGAATAATTAAAGCTCCACAAATTTCAAGTAACATCAAGTTACAAGAGCTACTGGAACAAAGTTGTAAGCTCCACAAGACTGAGCCAAACTCAAGCAACATCAAGCTATGAAGAGCAAGAATGAGCTAAAGAATATTTAAGTTACAAATTTCATACGAAATAAAAATTATGTAAGTAATCAAATAAATAATCTTTAGTATCTTCATTTATTGACACAAATAGGTTATTACAATCTTAGTTTTACTCGGTACAATTCTATAGTAGAATTTCATTCTACCACCTCATTTTCTATAATCTTACCACCCAGTTTTTCATTCTACTAGCCCAGTCCAGAAACTGCCATCAAAAAAATTCCTTGGCACATTTCAATTTGACCTTTTTCTATCTCAGTTTTGGTTATAGAGATTGTACCTTGTGATCACTTCTTCCTAGTACACATGAGTTGCACTTTACTTCTTGTGTCCCGCATTACTTTGATTTGACTATATTACACACAAGTGGATTGTACCTCCCTACTAGTTGCAGCTGAGAACTATTCCTATTGTGACATTCTGTCTCTCTTTTCTCCTTTTGCTGCAGACTATTTTGACAGAATCCTTTACTATTTATTCTTTTCAGCTGGATATATGGACGTTAGGTATACATTTGGATGGAAAACTCTCTCATCTTTCCTCTCTTAGGCCTCCATGTCTTCTCTCTTGTAAAACTACAACAGTAATATTAATTGCCCATATCTTTGCACTAGCATTGATATCTCTTCATCGGCTGCATTTAATGCTCAACAGGCAGAGGTTGTTGTCGTTCTCTAACAACTGAATCCCCTCTTCTTCTTATTGCCTTGGTCTTTAAATAAGGCTCTGCTCATTTACTGGATAACAAGAAACCAGTGAGAAATTAAAGAGCAATCATTCCTCAAAGTTTTAACTTTTAGATCTTCATCTTTCAGAAAGAGTTGTTGAGCTAAACATTTACATTCAATTTCTTCAACAAATCTCTTATCTCAGAGTGTCAAGCATTTAGTTCAAGAGATATTCTACACTTCATTCTTCTCTCTATTTATTAGAGAATCTTGATTCTACTGTTCTCTTCTCTTAACTTTCTTGATTATGATTAAGGCTTACATGTGCCAATTTATTGTTGCTAGTAACTAGAATTATTTGATTACATAGTCTCCAACTGTAATATCTATTTTGCATTGTTCATTTATGCTTATATTAGTTCACATTACTATGTTAGTGAACAAACTTTATCGTGATCTTTGTTATTATGCATCAAAGAAGAGGTGGTGTGAAAATTCAAGCTCAGGAAGAGTCTTGGTGGCTGAAAAAATCAAGTTCAGGGAAGAGTCTGGTGATTGTAAATCCTTAAGAAGTTTTTTAGGGATTGAAAATCCTAAAAAGCAGACCTCTAGGTGGTGGGTGTAGGAGAATTTTTTGAATTACCCTAAAATCATTGTGCTACTCTATCTTATTATTTATTATTGCATATTATTGTTGTTTACCTCTATCTGTTAAAGTAAACTGTTTCAATCTGCTCTGCTGATTCTACTACCTTTTCTATAGTTTAGTTTCTGATCCTACCAGCTAACTGGGATTCTACTAGTTATCAAATATTGTGTATTTTTCTGTTAATTAATTTTTTAATTACCCTTTTAACCCTATTCATCCCCTCTAGGGTCCAACAATTAATATCAGAGTGTTAGTACTCTTATTTAAGGCTTTACATCCTAGAGACTGATCCTATTGCTTCTACTAGTGACCTTATTCTACCTGAGAGGAGCTCCAACAATGTACCTTCACTTTTTAATGGTACTAATTATGCATATTGAAAAGCATGCATGAGAATTCATATTCAATCTATTGATTGAAAGATTTGGGATATGATTGAAAATATTTATACCTCTCCCACCATAGAGGTTGATGGTAAGAAGGTTCCTAAATATCGGTCAGATTGGGACGAGAAGGATTTTTCTTTTATTAATTTAAATTTCAAAGCTATTAAATGTATTATCAATGAATTATCTTGCAATGAGTTTCATAAGATTATGAATATCACATTGCTAAAGAGATGTGGAATTATCTTGAAGTCACCCATGAGAGGACAAATGAAATAAAAAATAGCAAAATAAATATGCTTACTCAAGAATTTAATCTATTTGATTGTTCCCTAATGAATCTATTGATGAATTTCTTAATAGGTTCAAAAGCATTACCAACAATCTTTAATCTCTTGGAAAAATCATCACTTGCTTTGAAATGAACAATAAGATGTTGAGATATCTACCTATGGAATACAACAACATCATTAATCTAATAGAGATTTACAAAGACATCAATACTTTACCATTTCATGAATTAGTGGGGATTTGAGGAATATGAAGATCAAAGTGAATCTTCAAAAGAAAAGTAAGCAAGATGATGCTACACAAATGAAAAAAAGTATAGCTCTTAAGGGAACACAAGATGAATCTTCAAGTGAAAAAAGTACAAATGAAAATGATGATCTTGCCTATGTCATCAAAAGGCCAACAAAATGATGAGGAAAAAATTCAACAAGAGGAGAAATTTTCAACGATCAAATGAGAGGAAAGATAAGACCAGCTCTATAAATTGCTATGAATGCAATAAATCTGACCACATCAAGAAGGATTGTCCCAACTTGAAAGAGAAAGCAAAAAAATTCAAAAGAAGAAGAAAGCTTTATATGTCGGATGAGACGAATCAGAGCCAAGCGACTCCAAGAGTGAAGAAAATATAAAGCAAACTTTTTTTTGCAAGGTAAAGTAGTTGAAAATACACCTAGAGGGGGGTGAATAGGTGTAATGTCAATCAAATGTGAAAAAAATAACTATCTATGAAAAATGATGCAAATCGGTCATTCAAAACAAGAATTGAAGCCGAATTTCTCGTGAAAGGATCTAGAACTTCTCCTCTAAAATTTCTCTAGATTATAAGCTAAGATGCTCAATTGCCTTCATGTTAAGATGAACAAAGATCGATAAGTGAGAATGATGAAAGTGATGCAATGAAGAATATATTGCAAGCAATAAATAAAATGTGCAATAGAAGTAACAACACTAGTGCAAGCAAAGTAAAGAAATAGATATCAAGAGAAAAGCAATCGCAAATATGAAGAATTTGATTCGAGGTTCGAGCCACTGCTCTATGCCTCCGCCTTCACCACTGTGAAGGATTTCACTATCCGCAATAGGATCTTCCACAAAGGGACCTTAGAATAAGGAATTACAATGATATACACAAGATCGGAATACACAACTCCAATATTCAATCCTCTACACAAGAGATAGCACAAAACTAATGAGATTTTACAAAGCTCTTGGTGACCACCAGATCACAAACACTCTCTTCTTTACAAATTCCTATAGAATAGATATAAATTGAAGCTCAAAAAGTTTTGAGAGTAAAAATTCAATTGAAAGAATTTAAGATCTAAAAAAGAATTGAAATAGCTTTGGAAATGAAAGTACTCAAAAACTAGAAACTTGAAAAACTTGTAAACTTGTTGAAACTTGTTGTATGTTTGTTGTCTATTGATTGTGAATCCTATTCCATGACCCATATATATAGGCAACTCATATACTCTGTTAGTTTAGCTCACCAGGTAATTTGGGAAGAGATTTGACCAAGAAAAGTAAAAATGTCCGTTGAAAAAATCAGAACAAAAAATAGATTCAGAAAACTAGCCGTTATGATTTTTTATCAGAACTTCGATTGAGCGGTCGGTTGACCGACCGTTCATTTTATGAACAAGCCATTGGGATCGGCCGACCGCCCGGTCGATCGGACTCTGTCTTGAAAAATTTCTCAGAGTGGTCGGTCGACTGGCCCCCAACAGAGACCAGGGGGTGTACCAGTTAGTCGATCTATCCATTGACTGATAGGGTTAGCAGTCGACAGGTCGGTCGACTAACTAATGTGCACAACGTGCACAACCCCTAGCTAAAGGCTCGGTCGACTGCCCGTTCTACTGTTCTTGCCTATAATAGGCTATGGTCGATCGTTCGGTCGACCGACTTGGGCCAAAACAAGTTTTTCTAAGTATTTTTGAATGCCAACTATTTTTGAAAATATTTTGTATTGCTTATAAAGAGATATAGCAATGTATAGGCAATAAATACATGTTCTATACAGGATATAGAATTTTGAAAAAAATTAAAAACATGTATCAAGTACCTAACATGCAAAACACCAATAAGATAAAACTTGTATTTTCAAAATGTGTATTTTTGTGTGTGTAACTTCTTGAGCATAAAATCTATATTCTACACTTTAACATACTATTTTCTTACAAGGTTCTTAGCGACTATAAGTATTGTCAAGCGGGCTTCTCCAATAGTGACGTCGAGTGCTCTGAGCACCAATCCCATACTTGAATACCCTTGAGTCTTCAACACCTTCCTTTAGAGGAAGAAAACTATTTGAATCTTTTTGAACCCGAAACACACTTAAACACTTGAACTTGATTAGTACTAGATAACCACATATGCTTTGTTATCATCAAAATAAGAAACTGATAATTGTAACATTGGGCCAACAGTAGTTTTATTGAAAACATCTGGGAGAGAGGAGATACAGGAGTAGAGGAAGTTAGCACAGAGATTGAAAGATAAAGGAGCAAAATGGCACATTGAAGCAGGCCAGATTGTGCTCCCGGTCGACCGCGCCGGTCGACCGATGGAGAAGGCCGGTCGGCCGCCCGGTCGACCGGCGTGCATGAACGTGCACAAGGTTAGCCCGGTCGACCGCCCGATCGACCGTAGCAGAGAGCGGTCGACCGACTGAAAGCAGGCTGCTCTCGGTTAGGCTCGGTCGACTGGCGTGGTCGACCGTGACATGGGTCGGTCGACCGACAGACGCGTTTTCTGCTTCCTTTTGGGATTCGGATTTCTTTTCTGGATGGGATCGAATTCAATCTGGGTTTCTTTAAATTCAGGGACTCTGTGGCTATAAATAAGGGCTAGAGCCCTCATGTACAGTATCCTCAAGAATCTCCTCAAGTTTTCCTCTTGTATTAGTTTGTATTGATTGTTGAATCAATAAAATCTCTCTCCTTGCCCGAGGTCGTAGGCACGTTGCCGAACTGGTTAAATATTGTGTTGATTGCTTTATCTCTGTTGTTCGTTGTTCTTGTCGTGTTGGTTGCATCTCCGGCAGCATCAAGTCTCCGCCTGGTGGGCGGATTCCTCAGAGAGGTTGTTGTTCCTCCTACGCGCAACAATTGACATCAGAGCATCCCAGGTTCGACGTGGGATCATCTGTTGATTCAAGGGCATCAGTTGCTGTTTGGCGGAGATCGTGTGTCGATCTCGGAGCAAAGTTGGGACTGTTTGTGAGATCGTGTGTCGATCTCAAAACAGCGTGTAGATTGCTCGAGGAATCAATTCAAAAGAGTAGATAGTTTCGAAAACTCTTCGAGGGTTTCGCGTGAAGGTAAAGATCCTATCTTTATCTAGTTTATTTTATCTAACTCCGTTTGTTTTTGCATTGCTTTGAGAAATCAGTTGAGAAGATGGCTGGAGAAAGTACATCGGTGAGATCCATAAATCCACATCCAAGGATTGATGTGGTGAAGTTCAACGGCACAAACAACTTTGGTATGTGGAGGTGTGAGGTTATGGATGCGCTGACAGTATCAAACCTCGATGACACTCTACGGTTGGAGAAGAAGCGCGCATCAACGACAGAAAAAGATTAGGATAAGATGAACCGTCCGGCGTGTGGCTTGATCAGGTATTATTTGACACAAGATATCAAGTATCATGTGTTGCATGAGTCATCTGCGAGGCAGCTGTGGGAGATCCTGGAGAAGAAGTATCTGACGAAAAGTATAGAATCTCGACTACAGTTGAAGAGTAAGCTTTATGATTTCAGATGTAAAGAGGATGCTCCGTCAATGAACACTTAAATCGCTATACGAAGCTTCTTACAAATCTAGTCAATGTGGATGTGGAGATCAGTGAAGAGGATAAGGCGGTAATTCTTTTGAACTCTCTTCCTAGAGAAGAGTATGAGGCCTTTACTCTTTACATTGATCAACGGAAGAAAATCCCTTAACTATAATGAGGTGTCTGCTGCTCTTGTGAGTTATGAAGCAATGAGACATGACCGACTGTCTTCTTCAGGGAACACAACAGCAGAGGCATTGCAGTAAGAGGCAGAAGTTCCAATAGGAAGGGAAGAGATGATCAGGGAAGATCAAAGTCCAGATCAGGGTTCAGAGATTTGAAGAGGAATCAGTGCGCCTTGTGTAAGGAACTAGGGCACTGGAAAGTTGATTGCTCGAAGGCTAAAGGTAAGAAGATGGAGTCAAACACCGAGGCGAATCTCGCACAGGCAGATGGATCGGAGTCAGACTCATCGATATTTTCTATCTCTGTTACTACTCTTACTGTTGATTACTCAGATAATGCTGAGTGGATCTTAGATATCGGAACCACCTATCATGTGTGCCCAAACAGGGCCTGATTTTTTAGTTTTGAGAAGCTAGATTGATGTTACACGGTCATGGGTGATGATCATCCGTGTAACATAGAAGGGATGGGTACAGTCTGTATCAAGATGGAAGATGAGATAGTACGAGAATTGAAGGAGGTGAGGTATGTACCTCAACTCAAAAGGAATCTTATCTCTGTTGGTGCTTTGGAAGCGTTGGGTCTTATAATATCTATATGAGATGGTGTTCTCAAGATGATCAAAGGCTCAATGGTGGTAATGAAGGGCGTCCGCCAGGATAATCTCTACTACTTGAAGGGTAGTATAGTTACAGGTCAGGTAAAGACTTCTAGTTATTCAGATGATGGTTGCACGAAGATCTAACAGGTAAAGGTCAGACAAGGAGATGAAAAGTCTTTGCAAGCTCCTGCAAAGAAGGGATCATTGGAAGGTGCTGCTACCTATAACTTGGAGGGGAACACAGCGTTCTGAATAAGAAGAAGGTAAAATTCAGCACCAGTACTCACCGCTCAGAATGTCTTCTTGATTGTATTCACGTAAACGTTTGGGGACCTACTAAGACTGCATCGCTTGGATGTCACATGTACTTTGTCTCTTTTATTGATAGTTTATCTAGGCATTGTTGGATATATCCCTTGAGACAAAGGTGTGAAGCCCTAGATATGTTGGTGAGGTGGAGAGGAAGAATAGAGAAGCAGATAGGTAGGAAGATCAAGGAGCTACAAATTGGTAATGTTTGAAGAGACATGAACCAATTTCTACAATTTAGTCAGAACACTAGCATTGGTACTCACTTCATAGAAGGTATACATGGGTTGGCTAAAGAAGTAAACCGTTCCTTGCTGGAGAAGGTTCGGTGGTTGTTGTCTAATGCAAGATTAGACAATTTGTTTTGGGCTGAGGCGATTGTGTATGCTAGCCATCTCATAAATGGATCGACTGCGATAGGAGGTAAAACTCTTGAAAATTTTGTCTGGGAAAGCTTCTCAAGTTCATGGTTTGCTGCGAGAATTTAGAAGTCCAACCTACTTCAGTCCAATGATGGCAAAGTGAATCCACGAGCAAAGAGGTTTGTGTTTTGGGTGTCAAAAGGAATATGAAAGGCTAGAGGTTGTGGAATCTCGAAAACAAGAAGATCGTGTTGAGTAGGCATGTCACATTTGATGAAACTTCTGAAAAACACCTAGAGGGGGGGTGAATAGGTGTAAATGCTAATCTAGAAAACTAAATGCGCTAAATGCGGAAGCTTAAAAACTAATTTGCAACACACTTAATACAACCAACAAGTGTAGCCGAATCCCCGTGAAGGGCTCTGGACTAACTCCTCTTGATCCCCTAAATAAGGGTTGAGGTGCTATGTGAAGCTCTTGTGGTTAAGTATAAGTGAGGCACACACAAACAACCAAGCATATAAGATGAATAGGCAATATGAATATATGCAAGGCACAATACAAGCAAATATGATATGATGCTAAGAATGATGTTTTGCACAAATAAAAGAGAGAGAGAGGGTTTAGAGGTAATGGATCAAACGCAAACACAATGATATGTTCCGAGGTTCGAACCCTAGCTCTACGTCCCCGCCTTCACCGAGAAGGATTTCTAATCCACTAAAGAAGTACCGAACTCCTCTCTCAACCTTACAATGCCACCGAGGCAATACAACCAATCCACCTCTACCGAAGAGGGATAAGGCCCGTAGCCAACAACCAAACTCCACCTCACAATAGAGGGAGCAAACCACAATCCTTAACCTCTACCAAAAGAGGAGCAACCCAATCACCCGATCAACCTCTACCAAAGAGGGATACAACAAAAGTAAGGGTGTACAACTTGAAGGCTACAACAACCTCAAACAATCTCTCTTTTCACTTTTCCACAAAACAAGATCCTAATAGATTAGGATAGAAGATATAACTCAAGTGAAAATCAAGGTGTTTTTGGAAAGCAAATCACAAAGAAAAACTACTTGGGAAATCTCTTGTAGATGATAGAAATGAAAATCCAAAACAATATCCCAAAAACCTAGTTTTCTTTGATTTTCCAAAACCCTTGAAAAACAATAAAGATGAAATCTTTTAAGCTTTAAAACTCTTTAAAAACTTCTTTTAAACTCTGGAGAAACTGGGAATTTTTCTTGTTAAAAACCTTGGCCAAAATCCAAAGGAATGGGGTTTATATAGGCCAAAACCAGAAACTAGCCGTTAGGCTGATCTGGCAGCCTGTACGGTCAGAAATATGACCGTTGGGGCAATCCGGTCGACCGCACGGCCGACCGCCCAGATACAGAGAGCAGACTTCTCTGCTCCGGTCGACCGCTCGGTCGACCGCCCAGATACAGAGAGCAAGGCTTTCTGATCCGGTCGGCCGACCGGCCGACCGGCCCACTGTGCCAGCAGACGTGCACAACTCTGTGCACGTCGGTCGACCGCCCGGTCGACCGGCAGGTCTGTCAGCACAGTTATGGGTCAGAAAAACATGTTAAAAATATTTCTAAAAATCTTTTATCTCTTCTTAAAATTCCATAAAACTTGTTTTAATATTTTATATTGAAGAGCAAACTTGTGATAAATATTTCAAGACAAATATCAATTATATTGAATCATTTTTGTGTCTAGCAAATTTTATTAAAAAACCAAAATTTGTATTTTATCAAACTTGGATTTTTCAATACATGAATAGGAAAGTCAAAATAAGTTTGTATGAGTCATGTAAGCATGTATGTATATTGAACACATCTAATATACATAAAACCATTTAAACTTATTTTGATCTAAACTATTCATGAAAACTAAAATCCATAAAATGTGTGTGTTGTGCACTTGAGCATATCAACTATTCTTATCTTTACACATGGATCTAAAACCCACTAAACTAAAACTAGGATACCTAAGTCTTCTTGACGATCTTCAATCTTCAAGCCGACTCGATCCCAAACGTGATCCTCCGAGTGCAAAGGTATGATCTTGATGCTCGGGCACTGGAATCACTTGTGAAAGGCTTCAAAACTTCTTTGTTGAAGCAATCACCAACTAATATCTTGCTAAATGATCTGAAACTAAAATCACAAGAATATTAGTAAACATAACTACATGAGTTAATCATCATCAAAACTAGAGAGGAAGGCCTCCGGGCCAACAATCTCCCCCTTTTGATGATGACAAAACTCATGGAGTTATATATGCATGGATTAAAGTTAAGCTTCAAAGAAGCTCCCCCCTAACTCATGCATAACAAATAAGCAATAAATATGCAATGAATGACAATGCATAATCATGCATAAACAATAAAAGGCTCTAGATACCAATGAAATATTCAAAAACAAAACATGCTCTAGATACCAATTAAAATTAAACTAAATTTAAACTTAATATATGCAAAACATAAATATGCATATATAAAAAAAACATGTACCAATCATGCATTGATTTTGATCTTGAGTTTTATATATGTATGTTAAACTCTCAAATAATCTCCCCCTTTTTATCAATCATCAACAAAGGGGTAAACAATCAAAACAAAACAAAATTTTCTCCCCCTTTTTACTACAAAGAAACAATCATCAATAAAGGGGTAAAAGCAAAAACCAAATCAATAAATTTTTCTCCCCCTTTTTGTTCGAAACAATGAATCAACAAAAGGGTTAATAAAAATAATGTTCTCCCCCTTTTTGTCTAAAATAAAAACAAAACCAAATAGGGGTGACAATCAATTAAGATATCAATTGAAAATATGTCAATGAAGCATCTTGATACCAATTGAAAGTAAACATAGATCAATAAATGAATGGTATATGCTATATGCATTCATGAAGAGGAAGATGTGAAGCTTCCCTACATAGATACATTACATGAAGGAGGGATGACAAGTCCTAATTCACATAACGTACACTATGCAATGCATAAGAGGAGATGTGAAGCTCCCCTACACACGTGTATCACATAAAGAAGAGATGTCAAGCTCCTCAATACAAGATACACTCAACATGAATCTATATGTAGAAGAGATGTTAAGCTCTCCTTGCATATAGACAATACATATCAAAATTTTTGTATTTTTTTTTAACAAAATTTTTAGATACCAATTTAAAACATCCAAATAAACATCTTGATATCAAAAGATAGTATTTTTCTTTTTAAGTGTATGATATCAATTTAAAATTTTATTTTCTATCATAAAGTAAGGGAGTGGAAATACAAATACCAATTGAAATATGAAAATCGAATTTTCTCCCCCTTTATGAAATACCAACTAAACACATGCATAAGCTTGTTTAAGAAACCAATTGAAAATTGAATCAATTGAAACAAAGTTGAAGCTCAAGCTTAGTATAAACAAAGTATATATGTATGAAAAATTTAATACCAATCAAAATGATACTATTGAAATTGAAAAACATACATACATACAAACATATATGAGTATACAAGAAAGGTCAAATTGATACCAATTGAAAGAATTCAATGATACCACTTGAAACAACAATAATGTCAAGGTATAACTCATATCAAAACGAAGAATACGAACTAGTTATAATGAAAAGCTTTGTTAACTAGTACGAAATCCTTCAAGTAAGGAATAAAACAAGATTATTTTTCATAAAACATGAAATTCACAAAATAGTCAACACTCATAATCATTTAAGCATAAATATGACTCATGAAAACAGAACATGAGTAAACACGAAATATGAGTGTACAAATACAATGTGAAGAACATGATCATGAAAATATACAATTTAGCTCAATATTCCTTGAAAAGAAAATCATCAAAACTATTTAATCTTCAAGATATATGTATGTCTAATACAAACTAAAGTATACATACATATCCAAAACACATCGAGTCCACAAAGATATATGCATGAAGGCACGTGGCTCAAAAAGGATGTATATGTATAAGAATAGTTGGACAAGATGTACATATACATGAAGTTAAATATAAATACATGAAAACATGAAAAGCTAAATTTTCATTAAAACAAGTTTTCATATCAAGGCATATGTATGTTTTGTCAAACATGAAGTATACATACATATCCCTAAACACAATTTGAGTCCATAATAAAGATTTGCATGAAAAGCAAATGACTCAAGGGGTATACATGTATATGTAATAGTTTAGACAAGATAGACATATACATGAAATGGAAACTCATACACATAAACAAATTCAAAAAATAGGAATACAAGTTTAAAATATATGAATCATCAAAACTAGACTATACTAACACATCTAATGGGAACAAATAAGCATTCAAGCCCAAACATATATAGATTATTTGTTGTCCACTATATGTGCAAGTATATACCTAGTCTTAATGAAAACTAACATTTAAACATATATTCAAAACATGAAGCATCAAAAACAAGATAAAAATCATCATGATAAAGCTAAACATGATTATTATGTAAATTCACATGTTATTAGATTCATGATGTACATGATAGCTAAACAAAGGTGAGAACACTAATTATGGGTCCATATAAGCATGGGTGTCTCAAATACTATACATGTAAGTCATAAGCCTAATAAACATGGCATTAACACAATAATCTATAAACATCCAAAACATGCTATAAACAATGGAATGAAAAGCATGTAAACAAAAATTAGGAGCTAGAGATCGTTACCAAAACCTAGAAGGCAACTCTCCAAGTCTCCAAAACATGGTGGTCCTCTCCACCAAACATCCCTTGAAAGTGATGCATCCAAATAGTTTCCTTTAAGCACGGAACGCATCCACTCCAAGGTACCGCTACTCTCACGTCATGTGAGAGCCCACACCTACATCATAAGCAAGAGGGGTGGTCTTTGGTACCCATATCTTATTGGGTCCATGGGGGTTAGTACCATTCCTAACCCAAACAAATTTATTTGCTAAATTACAATCATGTATACGATCAAAACAGAATTTAGCAAGGTGGCCCTTAGTCCACAATGTGTACAAGTGTACACATGAGCATACATGTGATGGGTGTGTCCGTAAGGAGCATGTGTATGTCGTGGATGGTGTGCATGTAAAGATGGAACTTGTTTCTTTCGAATCAAAGATTTCAAGCGTGTATGGTTCATGGCACATTGGCTCATAGTAGAGCCCAAACAATCCATTTTCTTCTTAATTAAATTTATATCATTTTCAATCAAAGAAGAAGTGTGGCATGCAATAGGTGAAGTGTGTGATACTACCCTAGCATGGCAAACATGAGAATCAATTTTATTTTTCAAAACTTCATTTTTCTTTAAACAAACATTTAAATCATTGGAAATAGAAATTATTTTATTTTTCAAAGCAACATTCTCTTTAAAACAAAATCAACTTTTGAAGACAAATTTTCATTTTTCTTCAAAAGTGTTTCACAATCATTTTTAGATTTAAAAATTCATTTTCTTTTAATGCAAGTTCAAGTTGAGATTTAATGAATCCCTTCATTAGAAATCTCCTCCTTCTCTTGCAAAACAATGTTAAGTCTAGAAAATCAAATTTTTATTTTCATTGTCAAGGCCTAGACTTTTCTTTTTCAAAATTTTATATTTTTCAAACAATTTTTCACAAACAATAGATAGTTCTTCATTTAAAGCATGGGGATCAATATTTCATCATATGAAGAACTAGAATCAAAACTATCTAGTTGAGATTCCGATTGTACCTCAAGAGAGTCATTCCTTGGACCATTAAGCATTGAGAATCGGATTCTCCACTAGACTCCTCCTCTTGTTGAATTGGCACTTGAAGC